>JABWIB010004028.1:26750-45410 GCA_016617825.1 Platyplectrum ornatum
AGCTGGAGGACATGGGCACAGCTGGAGGACATGGGCAGAGCTGGAGGACATGGGCACAGCTGGAGGACATGGGCAGAGCAGGAGGACATGGGCAGAGCTGGAGGACATGGGCACAGCTGGGCAGGTTCAGTGTGGTGAATGGGGTGGGCCTATGAGGTATAAAAAAAACTATGAAAATTGATATTTACAACTAAAATCTGTACTGAGTGATTTCAATGCACAGTGTGGGTCCAGGCCAGACATCTTATCATAGCCTTCCACTTTATCTTGTTTCATATGTTTAACAGGTTATCTATGTACTCCTGCATGGATAGTGGCCTATTCTGTTCACAGCACACATCATTGTAGGTGGTATACAACACCTTAAACAGACTTTCCAAAAAGAAGGTCAATTAAAGAATGCACAATTATTGCCAGTATACTTTAATAGTGATAATCACAAACGTCTGTTCATTTATACCAGACGTGATTACAATCAATATAGAGAAGATAAGATACAGAAAGAAAATGCATCCCGGAACAAGTCATTTAACCTCACAGTTACATCCTGATAATTACAATACATATCTTCACCTCTATGTAAACACACACATGCTCCCTGGGACATTGCAATAGTAATAATGATGTAGCTGTGGTATGATGGTATCAATATTGCCCTCATTTCCTTTCCTGCAGCCAAAGCTGTAACTTTCAGTTATACCCACAAAATGCCTCATTATACAGCACCTCATAACATAGTAACTCAATTCAACTGTATCAACACAATACAATGAAACAATTGGATGAATGTTTATTTGTCTGACCACTGGTTTTAACTACATAACATGTCATTTGTTTTTGTGTTTCTTACTTGATTTGTTGAATGATAACATTATCATGCACATGCTCCATTAGAAACATTGTTTTTTAGATGACTATACATATATATTTTGTATGTGAGCTGATGGTGTTTATATTTAGACATAAATTCACACTGTGAATTTGTCTGCACATTTTTAGTGGGAAGGAAACTCTTCTATGTAAAAAAGATAAAAGATAAACATCCCCTACAGCAGGGGTAGGGAACCTNCGGCTCTCCAGGTGTTGTCAAACTACAACTCCCAGCATGCTTTACCTGCATAGACATAGTAGATACCTGGCAAAGCATGCTGGGACTTGTAGTCTGACAACACCTGGAGAGCCGCAGGTTCCCTACCCCTGCCCTACAGCATTCTATAACTAAACTAATATGGGGATGTCATACAGAGTCAGTTTTTGCCAGTTAGCCTGTTAATAAATTGCATTGTACCGTCCAGAAAGGTCCATTTGGAGGGTATGTATAAATATCTTCTCCATTTGAAATTCATACAAATACTGTTTTCTTATTTAATTACATATAACAATACATTTCTGTTTACATATATACATATCTGTATTTATACAATGAATTGCATATATGCTATACAATGTGATAACTTTATTTTTCAAAGCACATATTACTGTGATTACTATTATTAATATTGAACTGCTTTATTATGTTTGCTGTAGTCTCTACACAGCGCCATCTAGTGTTGTAAACATTAACTTCAGGTGATCAAGTCTATTAATCAGCATTCTATAAAATAATATCTGCAAAGGATCTAGTTGACTCTTTTGCCATTGCATTTGGTGGCGCTATTATTTAAGCATTCATTTCCAGCATTTATGCCTGTGCTCTAAATATATAAGTTATAAGATATATCATAAATGTTTCTCATGTTATGATATATTTCTAAAGCATTGCAAATGGGCCTTTGTCCACAGTTACGTTACCATCCGTGTGTTTAAGTGTTTACAGAACAACATAGGGGTTCTATCTAAAAACAAATTTAAATAGAATTTCCTGCCTTGTACTGTGCTATGCTAATTGATTCATTGTACAGTATAGATATAGACCTTGATTTGAATATGTAGGGACAGCTGTAAATTAAATTTACTGATATGTGGATGTTTTACATGACTTTATTAATCAGTTCAATAAAAACAGAATTAGTTTGGATTGGTTTTAAAGAGCAGGAGGATTAATAGTCATCTGCTATGCTATGATATTTTACTGTATAACAAGAGGCATCAGTGTTAAAATGCATTGCACAGGGATCATCTTCATTCATTAGTTATCGAGTGGTAATAATTTAACCCATTTTGAAAGCGAGCACTTTGTACTGAGTGGCAGGGTTTCATTATAAGGCTTTTGTGTTTGAAAGAAATCTTTTCAATGAGACATCCTCCAATCCTGCTATTGTCTTTGTCTCAGAGCTGTATTTACCATTGGCATGGCACTGGCAATATACAGATGAGCATACATAACTTCAAATGCTCTTATATGCTGTAAACCTAGAAGTCACATCATGAAATGTGTTGTAACATAACATTCCTTTACTAAACATTAGAAATACCATCTTCGTAAATAGGACTCCAAATGTTTGCATATCATTATATGGCAAGAAAAATTATAGACCCTGTTATATAGATATAGTTTGCTATAGATCCTGTATAAGGACTTAATTGACAGATTGAAAATAGGAGGAAAGTTACATGTGGGGAGGTAGATTTCATCTGCTGGAAACGTATTGGAAAAGTATTAGAGTTGAGAGATGATGTTGCATAACATAAATCTAATAGTTATTATGTTACAGCAAATCTATTAACAGTCTTCAGTCATTCTCTGCTGACCCCTTACCTATATGACCTACAGCACCTGCTACTGTAGTTCTCTTCTGATAGGCAATAGAATGTGTAAGGATGAGGGTCCTATATAAGCCAGTAAATGGAAGACTTGGAATGGTGTGATTCTTTTACCCTATCAATGAAGTCCCCAGTGTTCAAGGGCCTTCAGGTCTCTGGGAAAATTGGCTGAATATTGCTGTGAGGATAGCTGGTTCACCTGGTCCAGTTACACCCAATCCTCGCTGGATGGCCACGTGCTGCAAAGAAATGCCGGTATACGTTGTATGACGACTTTATGAATAAAAGCCTGCATACCACTTATGCCTCCTTCTCTGTGCAGCGTATGCTGATGCACTCAGCAAGGTTTATCTTACTTTATAAAATGTTTTAGAAAAATTAATACTAAATAAAATTTGAGCTACATAGCTACATTTTAAAAAGCAACTAATTGTCCAGGGGAAAAATAGCTGCTTTGCAGAATTACGGCCAGGACATGATGTAAGTTTTGGCTTAATCAGGGCTAATCCCTATTAAAAGTGGACATGCAAATGACAAAAGGTGTGAGGAACGCCCTTTTTCTTATTTGCATGTGCCGGATTCGTAAGGACACAGATGTGGGCTTTGCGCATACAGATGCAGGACTCTATGATAAGCACACAGTGATTACTGGACTTCTATATTAACACACAGTAACTCTAAGATTCAGCCAAGGCAGGTTAGCACATATATCCATCTTATTTCCTATATGCTTAAAGAACTTGTTACCTGAATATCTTGAACCAACACCACAGACACTAACCCTGAACCACACTGCAATATCTTGTCAACTTTTGATTCAGGTTTTCTCCTAGGCCAGGGGTAGGCAACTTTAATAATTCAAAGAACCAAAAAAACTTTGGAGCCACAAAACATTTCTCCAAAACTCCAATAGTGAAGTTAAATATAACATTGTATGTACAATGGCCATTTTGTATATATATATATATATATATATATATATATATATAAAGTGTATTTAGGTATATTTATAAAATTTTCTCCTCACAACGTCCTCTTTCTCCTCCTGACATCCACTTTAGGCGCTCTTGAGCTTCTGAAGGAGTCACTCAGCACAGCTGATCCTGTGGCTCTTCTGATCCTCTGTGACTGGCCTGTCCAGCCATGATTACATTTGTGTCTGTGAGTCATGGAGGATTGGGGAAGCCACAGGAGACTGCTGAAAGAGCCGCATGCTCACTGCCCCTCCCAGTGCAATCCAGCCCCCACATGGATGGTCATTGGTTCACTCCTTAGAGAGGATACATGGAAATGAATACAGCCAGGCCAACTCCATAGTGGACCTCCTGCTTCGGTTGGCTCCACAAAGTCTGGGAGGGAGGATGATTTCAAAAGAGATAACCTCTGCCCTTTTTAGATGTGTCATGTACAGTCACTCACTACAGTTTACATTGTCACACTGTATAACAACATAAAGACATGATATTACAAGTTTCTTGCTGGAGACCAGAGTTAAAAAAAAAAAATCTGTCTCACGCCATATCGTCACAATTACAAATATTACAAATAGTTGTGTGTCGGTGGTCTAGACCTGGAACAGCCAGGTGTTATGAACAACCTGTGAATGATACACTCCAAACAGACAACCGGGTTTATTACAGGCAGGGAAACAAGTGGCACAGGATTGGCAACATAAAATGAGTATTAATGATATATAACACAAAAAAACTAATGCCCACAAACAGCAAATAAAACAAGACAGGTACAAGGTAAAAGAAGGCAGGGTGAGATGTACAGCTACAGGATAATAACAAACACTAGCACAAGCCTGGAGCTCAAGCAGGTAGACTGAAAACAATAAATGATCCTGCAATGAGATCTTGCAGGGATTAAATAGGCAGGTGTCAGGTGCAAACCATGAGAGATGATGAAGACACCTGACACCGGGTCTGGACACTGGAATCTCTGGTGGGATCTTGAAGTACTCACTGATGTGATATCAAGGTGTCATTAAAAGAATATTTAAAAAGTTCTGGAGTAGTTAAAAATGATAAAGCTTAAAAGTATGCATTCTTGTCCTTCCCTTCGAGGTGCTGGCCCGTACCTTTCACCTTCAGGATGTCCATGTCTATACCTACCTACAACTCCAGCATTGGTTGGCCTCTATGAAGCAGGCTGGTGGCAGTTTTAGTCCCCCGCCTCCAGAAATTGTTAGCCGGCTGTCAAGGTGTGCTCTAGGGGGGCCATCACGTTCTGGTATTCCCGGCTGGTGGCCCCGTTGGAGCCCCGTAAGACTCCTGCGCAACTACGTTGGGAAAGAGATCTTGGAGTGGTTCTCTCTATCCAACAGTGGTCCCAACTGTCCTCAAAAGTATTTAAATGTTCTCTATGTAAGAACCATATTGAAATGTTTTTGAAGCTGTTTCACCAACTGTATCTCACTCCCGCGCGTCTACACCTCATGTGGCCTGCGGTCTCCAATATGTGCTGGCGTAACTGTGGTCAGGTAGGGGACCTCCTGCATGTGTTCTGGAGCTGTCCGGTTATACAGCCGCTCTGGCGGGAGGTGTTTGACCTAGCCTCCAGGGTTTATAGGGTATCTATTTCCCCTGCTCCGTGTGTGCCCTACTCCTCCTGTTCCGGGACCTCGACCAGTCCTTTATTTGCTATGTTCTTGGTCATATTTTCATAGCCACCAAAGCTGCTTTAGCCAAAACCGAAGCCCCCCTACTATGACCAAAATCAGGAACAAAGTCCAATTTAGCTTCGAAATGGAAACCAGATGTGTCCCTGGTGCGTCGCTGACGTCCTCTCCCCTAATTCGCTGGCTCCTGTGGTCAGAATTTGTGGCCGGGAAACTCGGTGGAGGGAGTGCCGGCATTGCCAATCTGCCTGCCTCCCCCCCACCTTAGTGAAATTCCTGATGGTGGGGATTGAGCCCCATTGTTTATGGTTCTATTTGTGGCTCCCTGCTAAGGGGTGTGGCCCCTGTGTTTATTGTTAGGCCCATGATGGTTCCCTCACACCCTTCCCTGCCCCCCCCTCCCCCGGGTGGTACTCGCAAACCTAGCGCCGTCCCCCCCTTTGTCGCGACGTGACGTCATCACGTCACGTTGCGCCGTGACGACGTCATGTTGCTTCGTAACCACCGCAGTGGGCGGCGGAGTGGTCCCATCCGCCCTCCCGGTTTTTCATTAACGCTTTTTTAAAGTTAATTTAATTATTCCCCCCCCCTGCCTCGCTGCCGCCCCTCCCCTGGCCGGGCGCCCTAGGCGACGGCCTGAGTTCGCCTAATGGGCGCGCCGGCCCTGGGTACTCCTGCGACTTTACTGTTGTATTATATCCTCATATTTGACTCTGTACCCCCCATGTTATCCCCCTTTTCTTTTCTCTGTACCCCTTTTGTTCTGTTAAAACTCAATAAAAATTTAATGATGTTAAAAAAAAGTATGCATTCTTTAAACTACAAAACATCATATTTAGATATATATATATCTCTTTGCATTCGCTGACTATTGTAACTGGCAAAACAATCACACAGACAGTAACAGAGGGCTCATAAACAAGTAGCCATTGTTGTTTGTTATCTCTTGCAACTAACACTGTGTAACCTCATCTTTACCTCTATATAAACTTTGTGTTGCAAACCCAAGGTCAGGCCAAAATGGTTATTTCAATTAGTGTGTGTGCCGCAGATAGGGTGTGAACCAAGGTCTTTAAAGACTATGTTATGTTATGACAAGAGATGGGATTGTTTTTCCAATTAACTTTTATTATGACAAGTTTCATATATTTTCTCTTTAACCCCTTCATGAATGTTATAGTTTCTGCTTGTAACACAGATAGTCATATTACACAAAATAGTTAATAAATAATAATTTCAATATGTCTTCTTTTTGTTGCCATCAATTTTTAAATTTCCTTTTTCTTTTTTAGGGCGGTAGGCGGCTCATAAACTTAGTAGCAATTTTTCAAGTTTTTCAAGTTCAAGTTTTAAAAATTTAGGGACCAGTTGACGTAGGATGTGACTGAGAATAGACACCCCCATAAATGACCCCATTTAGAAAACTGCACCCCTCAAAGTATCCAAAACAGCACTCTGGAAGCAAAGTGAGGGTAAAATTAAAATTTTTTTGTTTTTAGCAAATTTTATTTTGGACCAATGTTAACCAGGACAGATGTTACACATGAGACAAAACTTAAATTGTAATCCCCCTAATTCTGCAGATTTTAGAAATATCCCATATATGGTTGTAAAACATAATTACTATGCCAGCTTTTTTAAGTAGAGTAAAAAACATTTTTTTTTAAAAAAACCCACACTGACATGATAGATTTTGTTTTTTAACTTTTTTATTTTTTTTATTTTTTTAAAAATCTTTATTATTATTTTTATTATTTTTTATTATTTTTTTTAATAAATTTTTTTTTTTTTTTTTTACACAGATCCTACGGTTATTCATTCACAAACAGGCTACTAATAGCTACTAAGCCTTTTTGTGGAAAATAAGCACAGGATCTGTGCTTACTATAAGAAGAAAGGAGAGAAATATTTTTGGTCCCCCCCAGCAGCAGTAACAGCTGCCATCGCTATCCTGTCCACCCGCGTTGCTGATACATGTATGGCGCTCGTCACGAAGGTTAAAACTAATCCCATGTCTACATAAAATACACAACAAAATGACTAAAGAAGCAACTTATAAAATCAATCATTTTTTTTTTACTTGTTTATCAAACAAGAAGCACAATACATTAAATGTTCGTTCTCTGGGTGCATTGTCTTAATTGAGAATAAAAAGCTGTAATAGCGCCGGTATTAAAATACAAAAAATATAAAAAAAAATACAAAATGGCAAAAAAGAGATGTTTTTGGAGGTTATTTTTTACCCGGGCTGACAGAAGGTGATCCACCCATAAGTACAATGTATTTACATTAGGTCAGGGGGCTGCCAGCCATGTGGCAAAAGAATCCTGACCATGAATCTAAAGGTTCAGAGACCTTGAGAAGATCAGTTTAAATACCCATTTGCATATGACATCAGCTGGCTTGTTAAATAATGTTTTGGTTATGATGTTGAGGGAGAACTAGTGTCACATTTGACATTTTCTTCTGACATTTCAGTACTCTGGTGTCTTGTCATCTTGACAGTGTAAGCATTTTCCTGAGTAGAAGGAGGCAGACGTTTGTATGAACATGTTACATGTAGTCACGGACACTGCTTTGCATCTAAAATAGAAGAGTTAATAGAAATGATGTACAGATTTTATAATTATACACTATTCCTATATTTCTATACTATTCCTATATTTCTATACTATACAGAAACCATACTCCCCTGTGTTTTGTACTTGTCATGGTTGGTTAGTCCAGTTGCTCCTTGAAAGTAAAATGAAAGCTGACTGTACACACTGTTACTATAGGTTTCTTCCCATAGGGTATAAGGCTCAAGCTATTTTTATAACCAAGAATTTCAAAAACCCATGCAAATTCAAAATCATTGCTGCAATACAGGGAATCTCAAGCTCGGTCTGGTAGTATGCAGGATGACTGGCAAGGTTTGTAATGAGGTATAGCTTTCAGATGTATTTGTATTTTAACCACAGGCAATTCTGGCTGGCAGAAGGTAAATTCGATCACATGTTGGGGATGTAATGGCGTGTTTTGAAACTTTATATGAAAATCTTTCCGAAAATATATATGGGGAGTAACTGCATAATTTTTAGAACACAGTGGTTCAGTGGTTAGCACATGACAGCGCAAGTTCAATTCCTGGACAAGACCTTATTTTTGTGGAGTTTGTATTCCTGTGTCTGTGTGGGTTTCCTCCGGGTTCTCCGGTTTCCTCACACCCCCCAAAAACATACCGGTAGGATAAATGGCAGCTGACTAAATTGTCCCTGGTATATGCAGCCCAATGTATAATGGACTTGCCCCCATGTATCCCTCCTATAGAGTATAATCTTGTGGGCAGGAACTCCTTCCCTATTCATTCAGCTTGTTACCACCCAGTCATGTCTTAATGAGTGCTATATAAAAAGCGCTATATAAAAACTTGTTAATAAATAATGTCACAGATATATAAGTGTACAGAAGGAAACATGGGTCAGAAGAAATATGTAAAAGAACAAAGGCGCTGATGTGCTAATAGATAATGAACCATAACAAGGGTAGAGTGCGGTGTATATGTCAGAAAAGCTATTACAGAGAGAGGGTGAGGAGGATGCAATGGGACTGGTCAGTGGTGTTTGACCTGATCCTATCACATGTAACTGGTACACAATACAATAACGGTTGAGAACCCCCACTGTAATGTACCTTATTTTAGAGAGAATGGCTTTCCTCTTTTTTTCCATGGTATTGGAGTTTTCAGGACCCCAGACTGTAGGACAAAACAGGAAAGTTAAGAACAGTACAGGCAACAGTGGATTCCAGTCTTCTAGAAAATCTAATTGGTTGCTATGGACAATAATTCCACATTACCAACGTTAACATTTAATGAATCTACCCCTGTGTGTATTCATGTAACTGGTTCTCAGTCATTTAGAGTAAAGTATCTACACATGTACTAAGGCTAGTAACATAAGTGGATGGAGGAATGAGGATCGTACCCTTATTAAAGTATCCATTGTGACCCTCTCGCAGGAAATGCTTTTCTTCCAGTTCTTGCTTGATTCTTTACCTCCATATTTTTCAAACAGTATCACAGTAAACATCTTGCCTTCAGATTTGATACACCTGTCGTTTCTTGAATCTAGATTGTGAGACAGTGAGAGAGTGACATACAGATAAAGAGGGCCTATGTGGCAGGCCAATGTAGAATAATAATAAATGTGAATACCTTAAGTTCAGACACAAAGCTATGAGAATAAGTTAGAGTAAGTGGGGTATTACCATTATCTTTTATAACTATCACCATGTGTTATATTGCATGAAGGTGCCTGAGATATACAATATACAGACAGATGTCATCTGATTACATTTAGTGGAATAGGGGTGAGTGTATTTACCTCCACTCCAGTACTTCTTCAGGAAGATCCCTCTCTTGTTTCCACATTTTACCTGGAATTTTTCATCAAAAGCTTGTTTGGGAAGTTCCAATCTGACAGTAACATTGGTAGCAACTGGATAAAGAGCAAATAACAGTGTCACACGCTGAGTTGGTTGTTAGTATACTGAATTAGATCCAAAAGATGCGCAATTCTGAATGCAGCATGTAGGGGAATCCTCAATCCACTGTATCCACACATCTACATCCCTCACATAGAGATCAGAGTGTAGTAGTATAGTCTACAGCACGGGAGATCTGCACACTCAGTCTGTTTGTTATTGTTTGCCTGTATAATAATGATTACAATTTGAAGTAAATGTGATTCTCTTTCTTACCTTTATAATCCCTGTGGCCATTAGGATGATGCCGTCCAGGCGGCTTCTGACGTCTCTGTTTAAATCTTCGATGCAGTGTAGGTTCAGGAGCTGGTAGTTATAGACAAATGAAAAGTACTGTACTGTATGGCTGGCATAAAGGGTCATGTGGACACATGATGGCAAGTTTAAAATAGTTGAAAAAGCAGAGAAATCCACACTAGACATATAATATGAGTGTTTTGAGGAGAAATATATATATTTATTTATAGGCACACTATGCCTATAAATCTATGGCAGATTTAGTGATGATTTATTCTTTACTTGGGATGGGGATTTGAATTCAGTTTCCTCTTTTGTGTCAAACATTAACTATAACGATTTTGGATAGAAATTTACAAGTGCAGCGGATCCCACACATATCACTTTCTAGATATTGCCCTCTCTATCATAATTGTTACAAAGACCTTTATGAAAGAAACTGATTTCTAAATGATAAAAGCAATAATTTACAAGCATGGAAAAATAATATACCTAAATGGACAATATTACGATTATGGAGAAAAAGTTCTAGAATAGAAGATTTGAAATAGCAATGTCTTGATTTTTTGAATGGGTTTCCCGAAAGCCTTTGAGGAGGTAATAGAGGTTGATATAAAGGAAAGAAATTATATGGATAGAGATAAAAGAAAAGGTGATATAAGTGACAGGTAAGGGGTGATGCATTAGGAGAAGAAGAAGTGGATTCATCTCTTACCTTTATTTGTCGCATAATCCTTGGGCACAATGAATAAAGAAAATTATTAAGAGTACTCCATGTTTCTTTATTATACATTGCTGTACCCACCTCCTGCTACGGGTTCCCTGCCACCTTTTTTCTCCCCCCTCTCCTTCCACTCTGTTTCCCCTTCCCCTTCCTTTCTTTATTCACTTTTTTCAATTTGTCTGTTTGAAGTTCTTTGTTGCCTATTTATATATACAGGTTACATCTTGGCTAATGCATTAACAGTTTTGTGCTGAGTTTTGTACTTTCATACTCCTGTACCATGTATTATTGTCACACTGTGTTCTTGTTTGTTAATAAAAATGTAATGAACTGATCGTTGAAAGTAAAACATCTCTGTTGACAAGTGCCCTTACACTAAGCTTAAATGACAACTAATAAATAATAGTTTTCCTCCTTTTCTTCTGATAATGATGTTTATTTTCCTACTCTAATTTTTAAAAAAGAAAAAAAATAATAAAAAATATAAAATGATGGGTATAAAAGCAGGACTATTTATATACATGTCTGTCAATGTTAATTAAAATAAGACCTAGCCCGAAAATAAGCCCTATGTTATTTTTTTTTTGGACCAAAAAAAATAAGATGGTGTCTAATTATCGAGGAAACACGGTAGATTATATTGCTACAGTTTAAGATTATTTACACGTTTCTTGTGCAGTAGTCCAGACGGGTTTTACGTATGTCTGATTAACACATTTTTACAGATGCTGAACTGATTTTAAGGAATTTGACAGCTAATACCTTGTTCATACTACCAACCCTAGAATTCCTGGGTTTTGCAAGCCAGGTAATTTTCTGGGGCTCATAATTTACATTAGCAACATCATTCTCTCAACGGTTTCTACTCGAGTATTTCACATATTTTTATTGAAAAAGGCAGGTTGACACTGTTAACACTGAATCCAGGTTGTCATAGGTGAAATATTCCTCACGATAGGAGCTGATTGTGTGTGACCTGAATTCTCCTATCATAGCCTTTTAACGTTCCCGGGCAGTTGAAAAGGAGACGATCACACTGAACAAAATACCTGGGCAGTTCAGTCAACCCACAAATTTGACTGAACTGCCAGGGAATCTTGTGTCAGTGTGACCAGGGTATGCGTTAAGTAGTGGCGTCTGGTCTCCAAGCTTGTTTCAGAAATCTTTTATAGTTATCCAGAATAATAATAGAAGTGTGAAAGGGGTCAGGACACTTGTCTCTCTGTCTAGGATACAGAGCGGACCCCTGGAATACATATGAACAGTCTGTGCGGAGTGTCTGTTCAATCTAAGGATCTAGGGGACCTGCTAGCAAGCCTTCTCCACAGTTTCCAGGGATATATTCATAATGTGTGTAATACAGGATGATTAATACTCTGTCATGGTCAACTATCATGAATACTATTAACAATGCAATGTTCTGGCAAAAAATGTTACAAAGACAATTCACTGGAGACAACTTTACTATATAGTCCTGGTGAAAAAGCAAAGATGTTGTAGGAGAGAGCATTCAGAGAAAGAGGTGTAGTAGAACAGGAGGGCATTCATATAAACTGAGGGTGGTAGGTGAAATGCATGGTAGAATTACTTCACTGAAAGGTAGTTGGTAAGGGGAATAGCCTCCCATCAGAGGTGTTAGAGGCTAATACAATAGAACAGTGTAAGCATGCTTGTGATAAATATAGGGGTATAGTGAATCGTAAACAAAATAGGTATAGTATTAAATACACAACTCGGCAGACTGGATGGCCCACGTAGGTCTTATCTGCTGTCACTTTCTATGTAAATCAAATATTTCATCTATAAGAGACAGTAATGCTGAATCAACACTTGTGACAATAGCAAATCATATGATTTACATATAAGTTCTTATACAAACCTTTGTGTCCTTTCTTTCTATCACACTCCAAGTCAAAGTCAGGTGGTTCAGAATAATTGATATGCTTCATTCTGCATTTCCTTGTAATCGCTGGTTCTGGGTCATCCAGGTCTGTGTAATACAGAAATGTCATAATATGAGATCTTATAACAACTACTGTCTAATATTATGCAGAGATAATCCCCATCACTTTGTTTGACGGAATAAGTCAGCAATACCTGTGGATGGTCCGCTGGATTCCTGCTCCTGCATTGCACTGAATCCGTTTTCCAAGAAAACTTCATAAACATCTAAAAAATAATAGTTTTACACAATACTGAATAGTGCACTACCTTGCTTATAGCTAAGGTGAATATTGTAATTACCCATGAAGCATTGCATGACCTATATAAGACTCCACACTCCATAATGGTGATCTCTCTAAGGAAAAAAAAAACTTAAGCGCCCCCCTCCCCCCAGAGCTACGTTGAGGTCCTCTCACCATCCAGCCAGAGGCTGCTCTTCACTAATGAGGGGCAAGCACTCCAAATCAGCCGCCTGCACACAGGCACCTCTTCCTTATGGACACTGGAGATTTGGCTCACTTCCCTATAGTTTATTTAAATATCGTTTAAATATCGTTTACATTACAAAACACTGAGGAGGAAAGGGATTTAGGGGTCACCATTTCATGTGATATAAAGGTAGCTGGGCAATGTAACAAAGCAATGAGAAAGGCGAGTCAGATGCTGGTTACATAGGGAGAGGAATTAGTAGCAGAAAGAGGGAAGTAGTAATGTCTCTCTATAGGGCACTGGTGCGGCCTCACCTAGAATACTGTGTTCAGTTCTGGTCATATCTCCAGAAGGACATAAATACATTAGAGAAAGTGCAAAGAAGAGCCACCAAAATGGTACATGGTATGACCAATAAAAACTATACAGAAAGACTAGAGAAACTAAATATGTACAGCTTGGAGCAGAGAAGGGAGAGGGGTGATATGATAGCAGCTGTCACATATATCAAGGGATGTCACCAGGTGCAGGAGGGGGGCATTTTTCAAAGAAAGAGGTGTAGTAAAACGCGAGGGCATGTGTATAAACTGGAGGGTGGTAGGTTCAGGGGAAATATGCGTAAGAATTATTTTACTGAAAGGGTAGTGGATAAGTGGAATAGCCTCCCATCAGAAGTGGTGGAGGCTAATACTACAGAACAGTGTAAGCAGCTTGGGATAAATATAAGGGTATTCCGAGTCTCAAACAAAATAGCGATTAAATTTGGGTTGGTATAGTTTTAAATACACAATGGGGCAGACTGGATGGGCCATGTGGCTCTTATCTGCCGTCACTTTCTATGTTTCTATGTTTCTATGACATAGCAGAGAGAGGTAATATGGAAGCAAAATGGTGAGTTGTGATTTATTTATGTCAATACAAAAGTATAAAGTACAGCTTTATAGGAGGCTACTTCCACAAGTTACTGGTATGTTATTAGTTTTGGTAACAGTCAGCTCATATCTGTACCTTCTAATATATATACACGGATAGGACATAAATACATTGATGGTTGTACAGTTAAATACCTGGAGATGGTGGATATATTTCCAGCTCTAATGCATCATTTAAATCTGCAAACAAAAAACAGCAACATATGTTAATATATTATACACATGTCTATTATATCTAAATTATGTTCACATGGAAGAGAAATATGTATTGTCTTTATCAATAAATAATCATTTGGATATAGTGGCTATGTAGTCAAGAGATCCAGACTACCGCAAAATTTTTTGTATTGCATGGGGAACGCACACATTTTATCTCCTGGCCTCCTACATAAATTCTCACCCTGTCATTCAGACTGGTGACACAATGGGGTCATATCTGTACATATGGTGATCCTGTCCCTGTCTACTCCCTTTCTGGCACCACATCTAACGAAGATCATCAGTAATACAGAGACCCTCTTTCTAAACAATAGAGGAGGTTTCAGTCCTCTTATATAAGTAGTCTTGAACACTGTAAAGGCACTCATACTTATCCATTGGAAAACTACCACTTTTATGAAGAACATATTATTCTGCTTCCTTTGACAGTACTTAGGAAGAGCATAATTGCAATTAAAAGCAACGCTCCAAAAGCTTTTTCGTTGACTCTTCTCTGATCTGTGCGGACCCCTTGTCCACTTTAACCAACTATCTCCCTACCTGGATCTAATTCTGCTTTAAACTTGCAATTCTTTCCCCCTGCCTTTTAAGCTTTCTTCTGCCTTCCTTCTCTTTCTACAGAGACAGAGTATCAATGCATAGGCACATATATGGTGAGTGTTAGCAGGTTTTTATAGATTTATTTAATGTTGAAACGATTGGTATAGCTTTAAATAAATGATATATGTATAGGGATTAAATGAAGGTTAATGGGTTATTTGCAACACATAGAGGTGCCATATATATGGCTTTGACAGCAGTAACATACTTTTCAGAATGGTCTTGAGACCGGGGAACAGTTCAAGGTAGTAATCCTGAAACACATAGGCAAAAAACTGCTCTATGTTGTTTTGCTGCTTGATCAGACACAGAACTTCATGCATCACCTCTTTAGTGGGTCTCTTGTCAGCCTGGAGCTTCTGCCAAAATAAAGACCACAAAAAAGTTTATTTAATCCTGCCCCATAATAGCACCAGAGGACCTGGAAGGGTGGTTTATACGACAAGGCCTAGAGAAGGTTTCATTTAGCACTTCCATCTAGAAAACACGAGTTATAACATGAATGAATGAATGAATGATTCAGATCAGAAAATATACAAATACATTTGAGAAAATATGAAAAATATGGAAACACTCATTATATAGACTGGAGAAACCAGAGGAGTTTGTATCATATTTAACTAAAGGCAACAAGTCTGTATTCCAAATACATAGTAACAAATCTAATACATAAATGTCACTTGTCATGAATATGACAATTACTACCAAGCAGTGGTCGAAGTGGAAATTTAGAAGTGGCGGTATAGAAACATAGGATATAATAGAAGTCAATGGAGATTTGAAGTTTTTCAATTGCATCTATGGGAGAAGTGCCGGTATGGCATACCCCCGTATACACCCCCACTTCGAGCCCTGCTACCAAGTACTTACCAACACCTGTAATCTAGACAGCAGCCTCTCGTCCTGCAATCCATGGAGGATTGGAAAACGTTCATCTACCGCGTCACAGATATAGGTTTTGTTGTGGTCAAAAAATTCAAGAAGATCCTCATCTCGGCTGAACACCGGGAACCTTCTCCCATTGAATGGCCCGGCTTGGTCTCCACTGGATTCTGGGCTCAGAGATATTTTTTTACATTAACAACGGTGCATGCACTGGTCCATAGTAATATGACTTAAGAGCCGAGACAGCTTTAATATAGTTAGCCAGTTTCTTAGTGTAAGGTAGGGAAATGATCTTAAAATGCCTGCACGATGTTAAAATTATTGCTAGTTTAATATGGACAGTGGGTTTGGCTCATATGACTCATTCCAGGGGATTTATTGAGGAACTCTTTGATAAAGGTATCCTGTGTGCGAGGTCTTATCTCACACATTTCACACATAGATCAAGCCTCCAAGGGAAGACATGCGGCCCACACAAAAATGAAAACCGCACAGTTTCCATGACTGTGGAAGCTCTAAGCTATGGCTCTCCAGCACATCTGTAAGGCTTGCAGCTGGGACAATAATGCAGTACCAGCCTGGCATTCATTCATTCAGAGGAAAATACTAGATGTCTGGTACCAGCAGGTTCATAATGAAGCATGCAATATCATTATGACATTATCATGAGTAACCCACTCATTCACTTGAAGATATATAAATGATCATATTGCATCATCTACCCCACAAAGGACCACCCTTGAAGTCGGTTCTCGGGGTATATTTACTAAACTGCGAGTTTGCAGTGAGATTGGAAAGTAGAGATGTTGCCTATGGCAACCAATCAGATTCGAGTTCACATTCTCCAGTGTGTAAAATGAAACCGAAAGCTTGAATCTGATTGGTTGCCATGAGCAACATCTCCACTTTCCAATCTCACTGCAAACTCACCGCTTAGTAAATATACCCCCTCATTTCTGACTGGCCACAGCCAATAAACGAAAAACCACTTAGCTACTCAAGAGGACGCGAGATATTGTGATAAAGCATTTAAAAAAAAAAAGGTCAGACATGAACTCTGAAAAGTGATGATGCTGTTCTCCGGTTTTTGTATGTTATTTTGCTAGTTAATCTTGTAACCCTTTAATGTTTCAATGTATAAGCATTGTACTGTTTTTGTAAAATTAACTGTTTAACTGTTTTGTTTGATGTATTACCCTTTTGTCATATTTTCTCTGAACCCGCAGTCTTTGAAGAAAGCCTTCTATTGCTTGGGATGCTGTAAATTGAAATGTTTGCGTGTATAGGTCACAGGGTGATCATTTCCGATGGCTGCGGTTATTAATCCAGGAGGGATTATAGAAATAAGGTCATGGGGTCATAAAACCTAAATATTACATATTAAAGGTCATGTATTCTGCTTCATATATTAGATCAATTATTATATTAAATGTATTGATTCCTCTCCCTTCTCTCCTCAATCCTTCGAGGCACAAGTCACTCTGATCCCTAAGGAACGCCTTCCCTCCACAATATTGATCTTAAGCTCTTCGCTCTCCTGGTGCCTATCTCATATCCAGCCAGTATCTGTGTGTCAATATTCCCATGATCAGCTCTTCTCTCTAAATTCCTTATTGTATTTACATGTTTGATTTTTCCCTTTGTCATGTACTGACCTCTTTTAATAAAAGACAGCATTTTTACTAAACGTATTGATTATATATAGAAAAGTTAAAATAGCAGTCTGTCCCTTTAAGTATTTTCCTAAGAAAAGCAGATACTTTCTCAGAGCTCTGAAGAATTCAACACCTGGACAACTCCCTGATACGTATTGTTACGGACAATCAAAGAAGTGCCCAGAAATGAAATTTAACACCATCTGAAGCTAAGTATCACTCATGAATCTGCACATATTAGGGAATTGAGAATTGTGTGGTGTTGTCTACTTTAACTCTGAATGTTAGTGTTTGCATGCAGGGAAAATACTTTATTTTTGCACTGTGCACAAAGATACTGACCAGCGTTACTGTTACACTGTTATTACACTTGTGCTGGAAACATCATCTCTCAACTCTAATACTGGATGCAACTAATGAAACTTAACTCCCCTGCAATTCAACATGGCTTTGCCGACTCGTGAGTAAGTGGTGAGTAAGTCAATAGTGCCTAAAGTCTGGATCTGGCCCCCCTGTCATAATTGCATCTCCTGTACTGAGATTTGGGAAGATATGTCATAGCATCCAATCAGAATCTTCTGGTCATTGAGTCAGTATATTCTTCTATCTATTCTTTAGAAGCATTAGTAAATCTACCCCGTCTTTATCAATAGAAAGTATTTAGAATTGGGTGTACCTTGTAATATCTCCAGGAGAGCAGGATACACTTTGAGGTAACACTGCTGGAATATATACTCGAATACGACATTTAGTTTCATATCCTTCTTCTCAATTAGACACAGACATTCGTATATTACTCGAGAGACTGGTCTCTCATCTGCCTGCAGTTTCTGTGAAGGGAAAATGAATGGTAAATCGTACAGACACAAAACACTTTAAAATCACACATTACAATACAATCAGTTATTTACATTGCTGCATTCATTTGTGAAAGAATACATTAGCTAAAAAATATGTTTTTACACAAATATTGGAACCTGTATCCCAAAGACTCATCTAGAAATTAGAGAAGTGTTTTTACCCATACACACACAATGTTTCCATATCTAAGATCTGAACATATTTCTCTGGGCACTTACATGTTCTGAAACCTACCTGAAGTTTTACGCAACCAATGCTTTGTGTAAGGATTGCACTATGGAATGTACCCAGTCCAGCCTGTAAGGTTTAAATGTCCCCCCAACC
>JABWIB010004029.1:8177-18863 GCA_016617825.1 Platyplectrum ornatum
TGCTCTTCCTATGGAGAGGGGAGGGGGAGGGAGATGATAGAGGAGGCTGCAGTAGAAAGGGGAGGGGGAGGTACTAGAAGGGGATCTGAAGCGATCGTGCACAAGCTGAACATTTTTTTTTTTTTACAGCTCGGCTGAAAATGAGTGGGCCGAAATTAGCAGTGAGGCCTGGGGCTGTAGTCCCATCAGCCCCATTGTTAATCCGGCCCTGCTCTAGAACCTAGTCGGACACCTTTTATGTCAACATTAAGTCTAACAGAGCGAGCAAGGGCCTCAATACAGAGGACAAAAATCAGGGGAGAAAGGGGGCAACCCTGACGGGTACCATTGGAGATGCCAAATGGGTCTGACAGTCCGCCGTTAATCTTAACTCTTGCGGTGGGACCGGAATAAAGGGCTTTACTGTAAGCAGCTCGGTCCCAGCCCTATGTGCTCCAACAGGCAATCCAGGAAGACCCAGTCAATCCAATCAAAGGCCTTCTCGGCATCTGTCGATAACAGTACAGCCGGAGAGCCCACAGCGGAGATATGGTGGATTAAGTCTATAGCTTTGGTAGTGTTGTCCTGGGCTTCCCTACCCAAGACAAATCCCACCTGATCATCATGAATAAGGTCCGGAAGGTGATATTTGAGGCGGTTCGCAACGAGTTTAGCGAACAGCTTCAGGTCTACATTGAGCAACGAGATTGGCCTGTAGCTGGAGCGCATAGAGGGGTCCTTACCCTGTTTAGGAATGACAGAGACGTGGGCCGTCAAGGATTGCGGGGAAAAGCATGCGCAAGCTGAAACAGCGTTGAAGGCCATGAGCAGGACGGGAGAGTTTTATAGTAGGAAATCGGGAATCCATCCGGGCCTGGGCTCTTACCTGAGGGGGTAGACTGTAGGGCCATATCAAGTTTCCGGGGGGTAAAGGGGGCCTCTAAGGCCTCTGAAACTTCCGGGGATAGGGATGGGAAATGGGACCTCTGCAGGTATGCAGCAATTGCCTGACGCAGCAATTGCCTGGAGTAATAGTCCCGGAACGCAGACGCTATACAGGATGTTGTATGGTGCAGGACACCGGAACGTGATTTAATGGTGGCAATATAGGAGCGAGCGTGTTGGACCCTCAGTGCTCTGGCTAAAAGCTTACTCGGGCGGTTCCCATTGATATAGAAGCGACTCCTACACTTGCGCAGGGCCCATTTGTGTTTATCATTGAGGATGCGAAACAGGGCAAGTCTAGCGTCCGTAAGTTTATCCAGAATTAGTGGGTCTCGGGAGTGTTTATGAGAGCATTCCAGTGATCTAATCTGTTAAAGAAGGCTATCCTTCTGGGCATCCCTCTGGCGTTTGAGGAAGGACCCCAACTGGATGGCCTTGCCTCTCTTGTGGGCTTCCCAGAAGGTGATTCGGGAGATGTCGGGAGTGTCATTGAGAATAACATAGTCATTGATGGCAGCAGCCAGTTGGGACTTGCAATATGGATCCTGGAGGAGGTGTTCATTAAGTCTCCAGGTCCATTCCCAGGGTTGAGGTTGGTGGAGGGATAGTGAAAGGAAGACGGGGGCATAATCTGACCAGGTTATAGAACCAATGGAGGAGGCCGTCACCAAAGGGAGAGAACAATGGTCAACCAAAAAATAATCTATCCTGGAGTAAGTCTGGGCAGGATGGGAGAAAAAAAGTATAATCTCGGTCCCTAGGGTGAAATAGTTGCCAGGGGTCGACCAGCTGGTGTTCGTGGAGGACCCTACTCACCCGGGCCTGAGTCATGTAGTGTAGATCTAGGAGCCCCAGAGGAGGAGTCAAGGCGGGGGTCAAGCATCCAGTTCAGGTCACCACCCACTATAACAGTAACTTCCCGGTGTCGGTCATTTTGGTCCAGAACAGTCTCCAAAAAGCGAGGTTGGCCCTGGTTAGAAAGATAAAGGTTAAAAAAAGTGAAAATTTGTCCAAACATGTCACCCTTAACAAGAAGAGCACGACCGTCACCTATCAAAACCTTTTTGGTCAGAGTGAAGGGGATGTGGGAGGCAAAAAATATGGCAACACCCCTCGACTTGCTGGCGGAAAAGTTATTAGTAAAGGAAGTGGGGAAACGCTTGCTTCGGAGTACAGGGAGGGAGTCAGCTCTAAAATGTGTCTCCTGAATAAAGGCTACGTCTACCTTGTCTCAATGAAGGGAGCGGAAAAGCAGGGAGCACTTTTCGAGGGTATTCAGGCCATTCACATTAAAGGAGGTGAGATATAACTGGCATTTTAAAGTCGACATGGCGTTTCGGGAGGAGGGGGAAGGGGCGGTTAAGGAGTGGCTGCAGTTTCAACGTAATAAGATACATGAAAGGCGATAGCATGGATGGTGGTGCAGACTGGGAAGTGCAAGGCGCTAAAATGACACAGGGAGGGGGAGTGAAGGAGAAGGGGGGTGAGGCAGAGTCCAGGGCAGGGTGCCTCACAACACCACTAGCTGTAGGAGCCACGGCTGACGGATTAGAAGCCGAAAGCCGAGAGCTGTGGAACAAAACAGCTAAGTTAACAGAAGTAACAATGACCAGGCAAACCAAACAACAGTAAAGTAGCAATATTATGCACCACTAACTAAAGAAATAAACATTGAAATAAGCGGGGGGAGCCCAACCCCTATGCCACCGAGACAACACAGGACCGGGGCGGAAGAGGGTCCCCACACCACAAAAAAAACAAATAACACAAAAAAAAATCAGAAAACCAGGGACCTCCCCTAGTGGGGGTCAGCATGTAGTAGTACAATACCAGCAACAGTTGGAACAGCAGGTATAGACGGAGAGACAGAAGTTCTAATGCAGCCAAGGGACCACCAAAAAAAGGACATTGCAATCAATGGAGGGCAAAGAAACGCGAAACTGCCACGGTTCAGGTCATGGCGTCGGTCACTGGGCTAGTTGCTCGTCGCGATTTCCGCTTCGGACGTCAAGCTGGGGTCCACGCCATAGGTTGGGAAGATGAAGCCGGCAGTCGGGCAAGGGAATAAGAAACCCAGTCCTCCAGGGTGATCAAAGGAAGAGCCAGAGTTTCACAAAAGTCCGCAATGCCGTCCGGGAATTGAAGGGTTGCTGTCTTGCCTTTGTGAATGGCTTGAATACTAAATGGAAAACCCCATCGGTAGCGGATATTCCTTTCTCGAAGAACGTCAGTCAAAGGGCGAAGAAGTTGCCGTTGCTGGAGGGTGCTCCAGGAAAGGTCCTGGAGGATATGCACGAGGTGACCATCAAATCCAGCTCCCTCAACTTCCTTGCTCCCTGCAGGATCTCCTCCTTCACCTTGTAGTAGTGTACTCTGCAGATAACATCCCGCGGGGAGGCAGGGGCAACAGCCCTGGGTTGCAAGAGTCTGTGGGCTCGGTCAAAAAGAATCTGATTGTCGGAGGAGGCAGCCAGTACCGTTTTAAAGAGCCGTGTGAGGGCATCCTCCAGACTGTGGGGTGGGATGTCCTCAGGGTGTCAGCGAACCCGGAGGTTACTGCGGCGACCCCTGTTGTCCAAGTCCTCCAAGTGCCGGCGCAAGGATTTAATAGCAGCCTCCTGTTCATGTAGGGTAACCTGAAGTTAGGAAATAGTTTCAGCTTGCTCCACTTATGTGGCTTCTACCTGGGTGATTCTGGAGGTTGTCTGAGAGAGTTCCAAATGGAGGGACTCGGTCTGATTATGCAGGGTCTCGCTCAGGCGGGATTCAAGATCTTGGGTATCACGTTTGGTGGGAAGAGAGTCGAACCGACGGAGTATTTCACCCAAGTCCCCAGACTGGGAGGCCTGAGACTCAGACGGAGGAGACGCCGCCATGGAAGCAGAATCCAGAGAAGGCGAGGAGGAGGCAGATGAGTCAGGGAGTAGACGTGGAGAGGAAGTGAAGGATATCACCGTGAGAGGAGGCTGCATGTGACTTGGCAGGAGTCTTCCGAGTTGCGCCGCGGCGTCCCATGAAGGTGAGAAGGGACGGTTACTGTAGAAACAAGAGGAGGTCACGCTGTGTAGCACCTGGGGTGGTTAGGATTGCAGAGGGGACAGGGTCGCCTGGGTCATGTTCCCCCTTAGGGATGGGCGAGCGTCATGTTAGCCAGAGAGTGGCATGGGAGCCCTCCAGCTATGAGGGGGTGCAGCAGAGAATGAGCCCAGATCCAGTGCCTGGGAGCAGCAGTGGCAAACCCCGTGGGCACTATGGGCACTCAGCCACTGAAGCTATGGTGACAGTCGTGGGGAAGCCCAGCTTCAGGGTGCAGGGAAGGCAGGTCAGGGGCCACCGAGGCAGGGTCGTCAGGGAGGGAGATGAGCCAGGATCCCCAACGAAGCAGGGGGCAGCCCAAGGCCAGGAGCAGAGGGGAGAGGATGGATAAGTGGAGTGCCAGCTGGCCTCTGAAGCTGGACACTGGGTACCCCCGCCGTCAGTGGAGCCGGGTACCGACAGCCAGAAGGCATCACTCAGGGACCGGACCCCACGCAGTCTGCATTGTTCAGCTGTGTCCTGGAGGCTGGATGACGAGGGTTGCCGCCCAGTGGGGGGAGGCACCACCCACTGAAGGAAAGCCAGGCAGTGGAGGTACGAGGCTCTCACCGCGTTGCAGGCCGCAGATGCCGGAAGGCGCCAATGGGGAGCGCCGGGCCGCAGGAACCACTTCCCGCCGCCGTCAGACCGGCCCGAACGAGGGTGGTGGACCATGGAAGCAGGAGCAGGCAACGAGGCACAGTCCAGGGATACCCAGGGCGTCCCAGTCTGCTCCGGCAATGGAGGAGCTACAGAGTCCATGATCGTCCGGCCACGCCCCCAAATCTTGTTTAATTTGTTTAAAAATTTTGAAACTTTAACTGAAAAATGTGGCAGAATTATTTGAGAAATAAATGAGTCACAACTAGATTTTTCATACTCTGTATTTGTGAATTGAATAGCAAATGCCATTAATTTCAACTGTATTTATGGTTGAGTGAAATTTAAGTCAATTGAATAGGGACCATTTATCATTTGCAGAATTCTAACACGCTGTTTTATCACTTTGCACAAATTGAATCAGCCCCAAAAAATTATTCTGTCTAATCAGTAACTACATTCTCTTTCACTACTATGGTGACATGGAAACTATATATCAGTGTTGATAGGACCGTATAGTCAGTATTACCACTCAGAGTGTGATTACCAGTCGGTAAAAAAAAAGCATATTATTTACCTGTTAATATGTTTTCCTTGCTTCCTCCATGGCAGCACTACCTTCGGGTTTAACTTCCCCCTATTGGTCCAGCTGGAAAAGAGTAAAAAGACCCCTGACAGGGAAAAAAAACCCACTTTCCCTTTCTCAGTGGCTTTTAACTTTTCCTCAGTGGCTTTTAACTTTTAGCCTTTAACTAAGCCATAAAACTTCCCCATAGCTTAACACAAAAAACAAAATGTAATAACTATGTGCTGCCATGGANGAAGCAAGGAAAACATATTAACAGGTAAATAAAATGCTTTTTACCTTGTACCTCCAATGGCAGCACTACCTTTGGGTCAATGTTATAGGGGTGGGATAAAGAAATAAAGTATATACATAAGATGATCTAAATTACTGCACTTAGAGCATGTCTGCCAAAGGCAGCATCTTATGATGCCATCACGTCTACTTTATTATACTTAGTGAAAGTGTGGGGTGAAGCCCAACATGCAGCCTTACACAACTCCTGGATTGTGGCTGCTTCTCTATCCACCCACAAAGCTGACACTGCCCTGGTGGAGTGACACTGCACCAAAATATCGTAGGTTTTGAAGAGGAACACCCCTTGCTAACTTCCTCTGTAAGTACAAACAAATGATTAGTGCAGAGTTTATTGGTAATACATAGACGGGGACCTGACTAGGTCAAGCTTTCCTCTTTTGCATTTTTTGGATTTGGGCATAACGAGGGTAAGTCTATCTCGTGGTTTACATGAAATGTAGTCACCACTTTGGGAAGGAATTAAGGATTAGCCTCCAAACATTAACAGGAATGAAGTTAGTATATGGCCCCACAGCCTAATTTCAGACACCCGCCTAGCAGATGTCATAGCTACCAAAAGAAATCAAGTTTTCCAAATGTAGGTATTTCAAGGATACCTCATTCATAGGTTCAAATGCAGGCTCTACCAGGACTTCTAGAACTAGATTCAAATATCCTGCAGCTACCAGCCTTCTAAAGACTGATCTGATACTTGAGCAAGCAGGTGTACTGTCTGGCAGTGGAAAAGGTGTCTACCCTGGAAAAAACCCAGGTTCACACTGCAGTGGAAAAGGGCTTTTTTAACCTGGGAAAAATGCAGGGTACAATCCCAGGTCTGAACCTGGGTTCTTGGTGGAAAAGGGGTATTATTAGACTTGTGCTGGAAACATCATCTCTCACCTGTAATACTAATTACAACTGATTAACCACCACTCTGGGCCTTTTAGTGCTTTTCTCAAGTTTCTGCGAACTCTGCCTTAAGCATGGCTTCAAACTTGGCTTTTGTCCGTGAACTCTCCTCAGGCAGGTTTCTCAGGAGATATCGGCATATATTTATCAGGTAATTGGCAATCGCAAAGGGAGCACATAGAAATAGCTGGACTTCTTTGGACTTTGGATCTGATTTCTCTTTACTGGATTCAGACCTAAAAGAAGAGACATAACATAAGAAAATAAAATATAAAAATAACAAAATAAGTAATTCAGCATGAATAGTAAAACAACATCCCCACAGGGTCATACCCTGATAGTGGTACAAGTACTTGCAGGTACTGTAGGAACATCCACCACTGAAACAGCTCTGAAGTTCCATTTTTAAATCACAGGGGATGGGGGAAAAGTGTCTTATATACCCCGTTCACACCAAAAGCTATTACCAGGGTAATTCAGTCAGTTACCCAGGTAACTGAACTACCCGGGTAGTGTTTTATTTGTGAACGCTGTAGGACAAGGATATTTTGTGAATTACCAGGGTAGTTTGTGAATTACCAGGGTAATTCAGCTCTGTGAACGGGTTAATTACCAGGGTAATTCAGATCCACAGCTAACAACCCTGGTAATATTACCAGGGTAGTTTATGTGAACGGGGTAGTAGTGACGTATTACCGCTTTGCTCTATGGATTTACCCAGGCACATCACCTGTCTCCACTGTATCAGCCTGAGGAGGGCTGGAATCATCAATATGTTGGTGTGCGCACGTACACTCCATGTGCCACTGAGCAACACGCTGGTGCAGGTGAGACAATTCAGGCTGCAGCCATGCCTATGCAAGAAGCCACAGGAGAGGGCTGATCACAGAGGCACCCCAGCCAGGTCAGAATGAACATCCATGCTGCACACCCGCTAAACTCATCAGGGAAAAGAAAAAAAAGACACTCAGCTGATGGCAAGAATGTCTTAAATGTCTCAGAATTTTCTGCACCACAGACAACATCTTTTGAACACCCATTCGCGCCACCGCACTTACCTGACCAGGAGCCGCCTGTCAGCGGCTCTCCCACATTATGCCCACTCTCCAGCCCTCCGGAGCTGACACTTCTAATAGCCTCCTGCACAGTGTCCAATGCAGCAGGGAATTTGGCACCTGCACAACTATCCTCAGGTGCATGGGCATCGCCATCTTGCCTACTGTCAAGTGATTCCAAGCAGCCTATAAGGAATACCTCTGCTGCACACATGGGGGTATATTTACTTAGTGGCGAGATTGCAGAGAGATTGAAAAGTTCACATTTTCCAGTGTGTAAAATGAAACTGAGAGCTTGAATCTGATTGGTTGCTATGGGAAACATCCCCATTTTCCAATCTCGCTGCTTAGTAAATATACCCAATGATCTCTCCTGCCAATTAGTGCTGGACAGGCTATTTAAGCTCTGTGCTCTGAACCCTCAATGTAGAGATGAAACTAATGGGTTGTGGGCACAGGTGTATAAAAAAATATGCTCTGGGACACACACACACACACATAGGGTTGCCACCCGTCCGGGTTTGGCCCGGACAGTCCAGAATCGTATATGGCGTCCGGGGTTCGGGGTCCGGAGCTGTGCTGTCCCCTGACTATACAATGTCCGGGAATCAGCAGCGTCTTTCTGAAGTGAAGAGAGTTTCACTTTCAGTTTGTGCTGTTCAGTCAGTGATTGGGGCTCAGCCAGGGCTCAGAGCGGTTACAATGTTGCTAATCACACCTGTCTCTGCACTGTGAGGCTATTAACTGTATGGGTGCTGGACCAAATTTATTCTTCACATATGTGGTGGTGGAGAGNGGATTNNAACCCAGGGCAGACCAAGCAGCAATAACTATAAAACATACCCACTACACTACAGAGACTGGGGACAATAGGGGCTCTGCTGTATTGCTCTTACATATGTGCTGCAGATATATGATTAGAAATACGGTTAATTCCCAATGGAGCGCACCTGAGGTATCAAAGGGAAAGCTCAAACCTACACACTGAAAATGGGGATCACCAAAAACCCCCAAAAAGTGAAAGCAATACAGTAAAGAAAAAGTCAGTGTGTGTGGTGAGCTACATACACATCTGGGATCACTGGGGCATACTAATGGCACACACAGTGTTAAATATACTGCACAGGTTATCTATTCCAACAGGAGATCGTCTCATGTAAAGGAAAAAGAGATAAAATGTAAGGCAGTTATATAATGAAAAAATACATGCTTTAATAATATAATGAATTAAATACAATATAATAAAAAACGTCTTATAAAACACACTCGTACCCTAAGATGTGCGGCGGAGGGTGATGNGCAGGGGCAGACGGCATACAGCAAACCCGGGATGGCTGGATGGAAAGACTGCACGACGGCACGCTGCTGGAACCCAAACCGACGACACACACGTGGGGGAGGCGAAGACGAGGCTGTGAATACTCGCTGACGCGTTTCGGGGAGCTCCTCCCCTTCCTCAGAGCGATCGCACACACTGACTTTTTCTTTACTGTAAGATATATGATTAGAACACAGACTGGGGAAGCAGTAATACAGCACTGGTGTCTCATTATAATACAGCACATGGAGCAGACTAGTGTCTCATTATAATACAGCACATGGAGCAGACTGTATTATACTATATATGGTGGACCTTCCCTCACTTCCAGCCATCCAACCCCAGGGACCCTTACCGGCTTTTACTAGAGCCAAAATCAATTGTTGGGGAAAGTGTTTCCCGACAGAAACAAACAGCACGGCAGCATACTCTATATATATATATATATATATATGCTGGTATTTCCCTTGTATGCCTCCCAGTCCAGTCAATCTTTTTTCCTGTATGTCTCAGCTTTTTCCTTTTATCTGACTTATTACATCCCTTCCTTTAAAATAGCTTTAAATGTTTTATACTTGTTCTATCTTCACTATTCCATTCCATCCTCAGTTGTGACTAAATTAACCTTAAGTACACACAAACCCCCTCTGCCACAGCTCCACCCTCACAAACCCCCTCTGCCACAGCTCCACCCCTACATGCCCCCTCTGCCATATCTCCACCCCCACATGCCCCCTCTACAACAGCTACACTCCAACATTCCCTCTTGCACACAGCTACACCTCCATATTCCCCATCTGCCAGCTAAACCCGCACATGACTCCTCTGCCCAGGGCCGGCGTGCCCATTAGGCAAAGTCAGGCTGGCTCCATCACGTCGCAGCAGTATGTGACGTGATGATGGCACGCCGCACTTCATTCACCTGCAGGGGGCGTGGTGCTAGGTCTGCATAGGGCACTCGCTGACCTGTTGCCAGTCCTGCCTCTGCCACAGCTAAGATTTAATACACAGCAGACGTTGCTGTTATGTGTGTGCTATGATCCTGTGAGAGACCTGCTGATTGAAGCATGTCTCTCACAATACATTGTATCCACCTATCACAGCATCCACAGTGCAGCAGCTGCTCTTTGTGCTGAGGGGAGACAACACTGGACCTGCACAGCCTTTTCCTGCTTCCCTGATAGAGCAGTCTCTCTCTCTATATATATATGTGTGTGTGGGTATATATATGATATATATCAGAGGGACAGAGAGAGAGAACCCCCATCCAAATTTTTCCCTGGACCCTAGTACAAATGGACCAGCAAGCACCAGGTAGATGGCCATCGTAATGCTGCAGAAGGGCCCTAATACATAATATGACTGGCGGTGCCCCAGGCCAGTCTCTGGAGCAATCCAGTCCACTCCTCCAGTCCATTGAACCGTCCTGGCCCTTATAGCCCCGCCTTTTTGAATGCACTAGCACTACCTCTCACCTCACATCTTCCACTACACTGCCTGTTGTCCTACATGTCCCTCTAAACTCGACACTGATCCCAAACATACTCAATCATGACATGGATGATGCAGGTAGGGGTGGAGAAGATCACAAGCCCATTTATGTAACAAACTGCAAGAAGCATACTCCCATTCTGCCCTATTTGTTCCCAGACACATCAACTGCCACTCTGCCCTATCTGCTACAGGCACCTCAACTGCCTCTCTGCCCTATCTGCTACAGACACCTCAACTGCCACTCTGCCCTATCTGCTACAGACACCTCAACTGCCACTCTGCTCTATCTGCTACAGACACCTCAACTGCCACTCTGCCCTATATGCTACAGATAATTCAACTGCCACTTTGCCCTATCTGCCACAGACACCTCAACTGCCACTCTGCCCTCTCAGCTACATATACCTCAACAGCATCTCTGCCCTATATGCTACAGACACCTCAACTAC
>JABWIB010004030.1:0-32530 GCA_016617825.1 Platyplectrum ornatum
TAACATGTTTCAAGCTACGCCTTTTCTATAGTATAATGAGCCAATCACAGTTCTTAATGTATGTATTCTATATGCATGAATTTTGCTAATAAAAGGCGGCCCAGCCCTTCTGAAGGGGGGCTGCTTTGNACACTGTCTTNGTTCAGTTTTCATCACAGATTCCATTTACAGCTAGCTGTTGATTGAGGCCTACTCACATGAAGGGACCAAGGTACAGGTGAACCCTGTACCCCGACAATCCTTAAAGTGGTTGTAGTCAGTAAAGGTATCACCTTTCTATTTCTTTAACACTAAATATTACAACCCACTTCAAATTAATGACACGAAATCTAGCACTGGTTCTGTAGCTTTTATGGGGTTAAAGAATAAGAGAACATATGGTTATGTCATTGTCAGTTTAACTGACCTACTTGTAGACCAATCCAGTAAGATATGTACATGTGTGTTTTAGCATAACATGCAGATTGGCACTGAGTTTCATAATGCTGTCCACTATCTCTTCAGGTAAGAAATGCATTCTGTCTGTTAGGAGATCCACTTAGTAACATCAGTTGGCCATCAGCAACCTCTCGGTCATAGACATGCACTGGTTGTTGCCAAGATTTAGCTGTAAACAGTATGTACTTACGTAAATGTGTTTAATTGGTTTCATATGCAGGAACATGATCTCATTATAGACTGCTTACTCCTAACCTTCCATAAAACTCTATTCAAAATACATTCAGTAGAATTAGTGAGTTACTTTCTGGTCTGGATAGCCCCATAATAATTAAACTGAAAATTGCATTACATGCACAAGTGCTTGAAAATAATCTAAAAAGCCACATGTGGCTATATAATATGATTTTGTACTATTTCAAATTTGAATCATGATTGTTTATCAGATGTATTTTTCTTATTCATTTCTAAAAGAAAATTGAAAGTGAATATAATTATATTATTTATTATACAATTTAGTTATTAATTATTACAAGGCTGTTTGCTGAACCATATGCTGTCTTTATTTACACCATTAATTTGTTTAATTAAGAGTTGAACCTATGTTTATCCAGTCTAAAGTTCTCTGCACTGGTCTACATGTCTGACATGTTTATTGGCTAAAGCGCTAAACATGAAATGGTTTGCAGCTCACAACTGGCAATTATATGTAAATGATTAACATCAAGCTTGTCAATGTACAAATCAAACAAAACATTAATGTAATTGATATGAATTCATGTACCATGGAAAAAAGGAAAAAATCAGTGCTCTGGGCAATGGTTTGAAGGGAACCTTGGTTCCTTGCATTTATGTGGAAGATACGTTGACATGTGCCACCTACTTATCCATTGTTGCCAACACCCTAATAACCCCTTCATGGCAATGGTATTCCCCTTTGGCAATGGCCTCTATGCACTGCCATGCTGCAAAATTGTTTATGAATACTTTGAAGAGCATGATAAAGAGTTCAAGGTGTTGTGTTGTGCACCAAATTCCTTAGATCTACATTCAATAAAACATCTGTAGGCTGAGCTGCTTTGACACCTTCAGAGATCTACAAAGAGTTGTAGTAAATGGAATCCATTCAGGGGATGGTCGAGTTATCAATGGAGTTCCCCAGGGATCTGTACTTGGACCTGTGCTATTTAATATATTTATTGGTGATATTACACATGGTATCAAGGGAAAAATATGCCTTTTTGCAGAGGACACAAAGATATGTAACAGGGTAGACACACCAGGAGGGGTAAAACAATGATGATCTAGGTAGACTGGAGGAATGGTCAAGAGTGTGGCAACTGCAGTTTAATGCCAAAAAATTCAAACTCATGCACTTAGGAAGCAAAAACCCTAATGTTCAATACACCATTAATAGTGTTGGATTACATAATACTGAAGAGGAAAGAGGGATTTAGGGGGTCACCATTTCATGTGACTTAAAGGTAGCAGGGTGGTGTAACAAAGCAATGATAAAGGCAAGTCGGATGTATGGTTGCATAGGGAAAGGAATTAGCAGTAGAAAGTTTTAAAGAGGGAAGTAGTAATGCCTCTGTAGGGCATTGGCATCACCTAGAATACAGTTTTGGAGGCCATATCTCCAGGAGGACATAAATACGTTAGAGAAAGTGCAAAGAAGAGCCAACAAAATGGTACATGGTATGGCCAACAAAAACTAAAGACTAGAGCAACTAAATATGTACAGCTTGGAGCAGAGAAGGGTGATATGATAGCGGCTTTCAAAATTGGACAAACTAGAAAAAAATAATAATTAAAACACAACATTGCCACCCTCCATAGTGGTTTTGAAGTGCCGATATGGCTGCACATCGCCCCGTTACGTGACGGTATGTCATGTCAATCAAAAGCCAGGGTTGATATAGTTTTAAATACACCATGGGGCAGACTGGATGAGCCATGTGGTTTTTATCTACTGTCACTTGTTTCTATGTTTCTATGTCTCTCTGTGAGCTTGGGCATGGTGCTGGTTAGCGTCTTGCACGTGTCCCCAGCTCCTTCAATCTTCATCTTCTCCTTGATCTTGTGATCCTGAGTGACCTTCCTGATTCCTATTGTTCTCTAGTGTTCCTTCTCCTTTTGTCATTTATTCCAGTTTGAGTGTTCTGTTGCCTGTTTGAATCTGTGAGTGTATTCCATAGTCTGTCTGCACTGTATGTCCAGGTGCTTCTCCCACTGTGCATGGGTTTTCCTCCTTGTCTCCTGTTGTCTCCTGTTGCCACAAATGTGCCACACCTTTAGGGGTGCCAACAAAGTAAAGGTCTCCAGTTAAAGTCTGCGCCCTGGTGAGTGTTTCCTTCTTTTCTTACTCACCTTTATACCGTAACAGATATCAACAGACCTAGAGAATTTTCTTGACTGAATTTGGAGCCTTTGTAATTTTGTGGTGTATTACAAACGCCACATAAAATCACCTAACAACTGGGTTGCTTAATTTTTAATTACATGAGCATTTAAAGCTGGGACTGGGTAATAATATCAATAATCAATCAATAAAATATAATTGAATACAAGCATGAAACAAAGGGGATAAATAAAATTTTAGAGTAGAATAGACAGAGATAAAGTTGTCATATGAGTAGCATAATAGAAGAAAACATTTTAATCTAGAATAGAAATTAGAATTCTCTACAGGGACCATGATACACATAATCTTGCTTTTATTGCAGTTGACATTTATGAAAAGTATTTACAAGCAGCCCCACTTTGGTTTTACTAAGCATTTTCTGAACCCATGAGGATTTGGGTAACCAGGAGAGAACAATACAGATTCTCAGTGTTATAATACAAATATTCGAAAAGGTTTTGCTGAGAAAGATATTTTACACAGCTTGAAAGTGATTGGTCTATAATGATGAATCATGGTTTAAGATCTTTTCATGGTTTAGTTTTAAGTGTATATATTATCTGTGCTAGCACTGTTATTCTTTCTGTCTTTTTAAATTCCCTCAATGACTTTTTTAATGTATTACTTATACCCCGTTCACACAGACTTCCCTGGTAAATCTGTTTAAAACAGCTTTGGATCTGAATTACCCTGGTAATTAACCCTGTTCACAGTGCTGAATTACCCTGGTAATTCACAAACTACCCTGGTAATTCACAAACTACCCTGGTCTTACACTGTTCACACAGAACCAGGGTAGTTAGTACCCCGTTCACACCGAAGGCTATTACCAGGGTAATTCAGCCAAATTCACATATTTTTTAAACAAAAAATATTTTTATCATTTGCCAGGATAGCTGGGGTATACCACTATATTCCAGCTTTACAAAAAAACATTAAAATTGATTTTTTAAATGCTATAAATTCAATTATTAAAAAAACATTTAAATTTGTAGGAAATTGGCAGAGGCTATGACTGTAGAAGCAGCCTTTGTGCCTCTGCTATCCAGGAGCAAGATTTACTAAACTGAAGGAATGGAAAAAATGGAGATGTTGCCAATAGCAACCAATTGTTGTATCTGGCATTCTCTAGCATGTAAAAGGAAAGTACATGCAATCTTATTAAGATTTTACGCAACATATCAGCTACAATAAAATTAAAGAAAAGCGTCTGAGTGAAATATAAAGTTTCAAAAACAAGAGATTACTTTGGAAGTGCATGCTCCCAAAGAACTCCCCTACACTCTTGTGGATGCTAATCAGAAGGGATAGTTTATGCCCCACTCCCATTTATAGTATGGTTTCTATATAGGCTCAGAGGTGAGTGTCCCTGCAAAAATGCCCTATGTGCAGTTTGTATGTGCCTGAAACTCTGGAGTAGCTCTCTTATGTGGTGATTACTTTATTCTTCGTATTATTTTCACTACTTGTGTTGTCATTATTTTTTATTTAATTTATTTATTTAATTTATTTATTTATGTAATCATTTATCCATCATAAAATATGTGTTGCAGAAAAACAAATTGAATAGGAAAATGGAGTTTAATCATGTTATTATATACAAGACATTTCATTTATACTTTATTTAGAAACAAAAAAGTTTCAAAACATAAAACCCTTTTATATTTTGTGGCAAATAAAATATGACATTTTAATTTATATTTTATCTAGATTCCAACAAACATAGGTGTTACTGTTTGACCCAATGTGAAGGTTAAATTTTAATTTCAAAACTGTTTGTTTAATTAAATTATTAAGTTTAAGCACCACAAGCAGGAAAATTACGTTGATTATTTTCTTCTCATTATCTAAATTCTAGCTACCAAGAGAGGCACACTAGCTGTTGCGGAACTAATTCTGAATTAATCTTGGACAAGTGCTACTTTTTCAATAATTAATCATTTTGAAGTTGCTACCTTGTCAATCTTACATTGCAATAGACCTGAACTTACACCTGAGACACAAAGTCTTGCTAAAATGACTTCATTAAATTTTAAAACAAGCGTAATGTGTAATGAATATTTGCTTCGAAACATTAAAGGAGATATATGATAAGCAGATAGTGTAAATGAATTCTTCTTCTGTGTGTTCATTGTTTAGGCTAAACATTCATTGTCTCTTGTATTCATGCACTTCTAATGTATTAAGGCTTCCTTCAAGCAAAGTTACTCTGTTATAGAAAGGTATCATGCGACATATATACATGAAATGAGTAGAATAATTCTACGCCTATACAAAATGTATATGGACTATGTACATGGACTATGTAAAAATCTATTACAGAATCATTAAAACACTGGACCAAATCTAAAGCAACGCTCGTTGTACATAACCAAAAGCAGTACCTGTACCAGTAGCTAGAATAATACCACATGCTTTACTTTTACCTTTACATGAGTATGCACACACCCCTTTCCACCTTGCTGCCATAAAGAAGGTCCTTTACACTATTTTTTCCTGCAGTTTAGTTAATCTAACCCTAAAAGTGTCAGGTTTTCTTATTATTTATATAGTCAGTTATTTTTCTTATAAGATCTTTAACTTGCCGGTTTTTAATCATTCACCTTGTAATTACCTTGACAGCACTGGCAAGTCACACATTTATAAGTAATTCAGATGAATGCAGTCTACTGTGTACCACTTGTTTATACAAAACATCATAGTACATAAAATTCTGTGTTGTAAATGCNGCTTCTCATTTTAAATAATGTGATGCTATAAAATCTACATTAGCATTTCTTTCTACACCATTATCCCCTAAAAATGTTAACACAACTTCTAATTAATTAAAATACATAAAGTTTCCATAAAAACTTTAATAATTAAATAAACTAGCAATTACTCAAAATGTGAATAATGTTGTCTGTAGTTTATATTACATTTTAACCTTTTTGTTCCAATAGTCAACATTTCAAACTCTCACACTAGAAAATGACAGCATTGATTTTTTTTCGCTTAAAATCAACATATTTCTTTATTACAATCCCTATATTCATACTATATTTTTTTAGGCAGATGGGGAACCCTATTTTTAAATATACTGTACAGAGCAGAACTCGAAGTGGGGGTGTATACGGTGGTATACCATACCTTATCTTCTCCCACTAATTTAGTTAAAGAACTATAAATCTCCATTCACTCCTATAATTATCTATATTTCCATGCTGCCACTTCTAAATGTCCATACCACCACTTACGAATTTCTACCTAGCCAACTGGTAAAGAGTTTGGGTTAGTACAGCTTTAGTCTCTTAGGGCTGGATTCAGCTTTTCACTCTCATGACTTACACTCATGAGTTACACTCTCATGGGTAAAACCATGTTGAATTGCAGGGGAGGTAAAATGAATGTCAGTGTGTGCATGCAGGGACGATACTTTATTGTTGCATGTTGCACACAGATACTGACCAGCATTACTGTTACACTGTTTTTAGACTAGGACTAGGAAACATCAGCTGTCGCTTGTTATGCTGATTGCAACTAATTAAATTTACCTCCCCTGCAATTCAACATGGTTTTGCCCATGAGAGTGTAATAGTCATGAGAGTGAAAAGCTGTATCTGGCCCTTAGATCCTTGTGATCTCGTGCCCGAAATTTACTATAGTTTACATAATGACATAAGCAAAATCGCCTATGCCATAAAATAATTATTTATCATAAGTATTTTTTTAATATTCACCTTTTGGGACACAATCTTCACTAAATAATAGAACAAGTCAGTCTTCAGTATTTGTATAATATGTGATTTGGGTAATTGGTGTTAAGAAATACTTTTAACTACAATTAGTACAGCTCAAGCTACTGCCGTTTGAGAATTTAGCAAATAGGTGAAAAGTCATGTCTGTGATTCCTAATTTAGCATAAGACATTGAAAGACATTTAAAGCTTTGTCCATACTGCCAGCTCTAAAACCATTTGAAAGCAGATTGGACAGGAACTGGAAGCATTAGAAAATCACACTTCATTGTTCTTTGCTAATACTTATATCTTTATAAAGCTTTTGGTCAAGAATTGCTCCTGGGCTCATTTTCAAACAAATTTGGTTCATTCTTGTTGGACTATTTCCATTTTTCTGTATCCGGCTATCCAAATATATGCAGTGCTTCAAGCTGGAATATTTAAATCTATTTTTAAATCATATCTATAGGATGCCAATTGCACATGATTTAGTTTAACTGTTACTTAGTCTAAAAACAACAGGATCACTAACAGCATTTCTTGAGAAACAGCAGAAAGTGTATAAAGCAGCATGTTGCGTGATTTCATTGCATAAAATTGTAATAAAAGAGAATTAATCATAGCAAGAATTTCTTGGATACTTAAGACACCACAAAATACTGGAATTATTTCTCTGTCTATTATAATAAAAAATGTTTATATTAAATGGTTATGTCATTTATTAAATTATATAATAGTCAGAATAAACCACTTCAACTATTGTAATTCCGTTTAAAATAAAATATTAGAAACTAACAAAAAAGGCGCTGCATGTACAGAAAATATCACACCCTATCCAGAGTTACAGCAGCAATGTAGCAAATAAGCATACCCATGAAACTTGCAAACAGATAATATGTGTATTGCAGGAGACTATTCATGTAAACCACTGCTTCAGTCCGGATAAGATATTATTTTGCTATTAAGAGGGTGGGGCTTTTATGTAATTCACACTCTCCGACCCCTCGATAATCCACCATTCCACCCATTCCACCGGCTAAATATATATATATATATATATATATATATATATATATATATATATATATATATATATATATTTGTCGCTGAAACAGGCACTCTCTGAAATTAGTGAAAACCTGCTGGCGGTGTCCTCCAAGTAATGGTGAAGAAATTAATAGTGATAAGTACCTATGAAAGTCTGGCTGAGTGACTTTCTTTTACATTCTCTCTCTCTCTTTTACTGCCCTCTCCCACACACCAGCATTGCTCTCTGTATGAACTCCATTCTGGATTCGGTCTATGAAGTGTACAATCTTTTTAAAGTGAATTAAAATAAGTTAAAGCAATGCATTTGGCTTTATTCAGACAGAATTTTCATGGCTTGTTTGAAATGAAGTTCTTAAAGTTTCAGTTAAGACACCTGCGATGGGTTACGCTACTCGATTCAGCTTTGCAATTAGAACAATTGCTTTGTTCAGTGGGTAATCTAACAACCTTTTCTTCCTTAAGGCACTTGCTTAGACATTCATTATCATTAAATGAGGAAACTCAAAATATTGTCAAAATATTTTATGTATAAAAAAATGTACCATTACTTTGCATATAAAGAGGAAGACGTTTAAAGGCATTATTCTTCACAGCAGGAACTTGGTCAAAGGAAATGAGAGAAAAACCATAACTCATACATATCAGTGCAGCTTCTGCTAAAGAGGAACATGCTGATTTACTTTGCTATTTAAAATTACTATTATTGTTGTTTCTATTTGGTCCTAAACACTTACAAAATATGACTTAGAGTTGTTGGATTAATTTAAAGTCATAGCAACATGTCAGGATGTTTCCTTGGCTGTTTCAAGTAGTTTGTTTTTAAATTTCATTAAATGACTACATGGGCTTCCTTAAATGACAGCAAATTATGTGGAAGATGACATATATATGCATAAATAGTATATATAAATAAGTATATATTGGTTAGTCATTCTAATATATATAGAATGATATTTGTGAGATGTACTCAGGGCCGGCACTCGGTTTGCAGACGCCCTAGGCAGACCTAGCACCGCGCCCCCTGTCGGAGAATGACGCTGCATCATCTTTTATGAACTTAGTTTTTCCCCCCCTCCGCTGCCGCCCTGCTCAGCCGGCCGCCCTAGGCGCCCACCCGAGTTTGCCTAATGGGCACGCTGGCCCTGGATATACTCTGAAGTCACATTTGATTGTGTTTCATGGATGATTGTCAAATGTTCCTAAATTTGAGCAGTGATGACTGGAGCAAGTTCTGGTTTCTGAGTAGATGGTTAATATAGATGTAGTCCCTGTTCCTGCTTCTGAGCAACTGATGATTACAGATACAGTGATGGCTCCTGGAGTAGGTGTTGATTACAGGTTTGGTGTTTCTGGTAGTGTAGATTATGTTTACAGGTCTAGTGATTGTTCCTGGTACTTTGTAATGATTACAGGTACCGACTGGGGATTAAAGGTATAGGACCAGATACAAAATTTAGCATGCAGCGTGCACAAATAAGATAAAATTATCTACTGTGTATGCCCCTGTCAGATATTGCATAACAGATCTCTTTGAGGATGGAGTGATTTCCTTCTCGAGGATCTATGGACAGAGGGTGTTCCGAAACAGTAGTCAGTAGTGTTTATTCCGGTTTTTATATGGGTGATTACAGGTTTAGCGTTTGTATCTGGTTCTGTGTAGATGGTTAATGAAAGCATGATACTTCAGAGTAACTTACTGGTTACAGGTATACATATTAAAGTAGCCATCATGAAGCATAGTATGATACATGAACAATATATGAAAGAAACTAGTATCGAATTATGTCATTCTTTTACTCAATCCGTGATTGCAGGAGCGAAGTTGAAATGGTAATGTTGGCTTCTAAACAAAGACCTTCTGTTTGTCTTCTATCTGCTACTTGAAACCAAAACAAGTGATTCGCGTAGCAATTTATAACAACGGAACACACTACTAAATTGACCAAACTTCCACAAACAGAGTAATAGATGTGCTGTTGCGGTTATCCCCTAGTGTGCCGAATGCTAGATGGGTGGTGGTATGTTTATATTTAACAATTGGAGCTGAGTTTGGGGGAAGTCGTGCGGTCAGCGCAGATCACTAATCCACACAAGTTACTTAAGGCAGGGTTATAGCAGCGTCAGCTACTCTTCCTTGTTGTCTCTGGATAAGAGATGGGACTGAAGACATCTCACCAGACATCTCCCACACAGGTCTAAGTGAGAACGGAGTTCTTGCAGAGACCTGGATCCGGTCCCATGTGATTCAATTATGGCTTTTCTGACTTATTATCAATATCAATATCAAGTCTAAAGACCAGTGCTAAAAGTGGGCCATCGCTGAGTGCTCCACCCCTTCCGTACTATTAATGTTTGTGATAAATGTTCTCCTCCATACCCTCCTCCTCCATACCCTCCTCCTCCTGCTACAGAATATATGGTAATCTTATATTTAGCGTATTTGTAGCGGCTACTGAGTATATTTTCATAGGTAATAAAATACTGTTCATTGTCTTTTTCATGGAATATAATATTATTATATATTTCTAAATATTATATTAGATATATTTATTTGTTGCCACTTGTTACTGTGTTTACAACCAGTGTGGAAGCATGTAATGTAAATGTATAGATTCTGTGTGAAGGGCATTAATATATTTGCCCTAAGAGATATAACATGCCACTAGAAGACTTCATAAGCTGTATACAAAAATACTTATTTAGAATACATTACCTGCTATTTCATGAAGCCACAAAAAATTTATTACATTATAATTACTTTTATGCAAGACTGAATGTGTGAAGGGTGAAGCGTAACACATAATCCTTTCTAATCTTGGTAAAGTCATCAAGATTGCTTTTAAAGGGCAAAACTTGCATGACTTAGATATCATTTTTCATGTATTCTGAATATAAAAGAGAAATAAAGGTTGATACACAATGCAACTCTGAGATAAAATTAATAGTGTCTGACATAGAATTTAGAAACAGAAGACTTAATGGGAAGAGGAATTAGATTAGGATAATGCAGTGAGCCTGATACAGAGTGAATATTACGTTGGTTTGATAAACTTAATTGCTTGTTTTTATATGTTCACAAAGAAGCTGCATGCCTATGATGGAAAGAGACCAAATGCAAATATGATTATATGCTTTAAGGCTGGAAATTGATCAGCACAAATATTTGCTTAAATAGTCATTAATATACATATCTAAAATATTTTGTCCTATCCTCTGACAGCACTGATGACTCAGTGGATAGCACTGATGTCTCACAGTGCTAAGGTTGTAAATAAGTTTTCTTCGGGTACTCCTGCTTCATTCCACACCCAAAAACATACCGCTAGGTTAATTGGAAGCCAACTAAATAGTTCCTAGTATGTGTAATTGCCCCTATGTATCCCTATCCCCTATAAATCCCCTATCTTTTTTAGAATGTAAACCGCTCTTCCTTACCCATTCTGGGTGTTTACTGCAACTATCTGTTGATAGATCCAGGTTTTGGCAACTACATGAATACATGACCATGTTCCGTGCTGTGCATTACTGTGCATTCTGATGGTTGTTTGCAGTTGTTGGATTGTTTTAATACTGGTAGTTGTGATGTAGTGGTGTGTCAAATGTTTTAACCTCCCATTAGGTCTATTAAACATCATTTCAATCAACTTGTCTGACAGTGTATAATGTTACTTCTAATTGTATAAATGCACAGTATCTCACCTAATTCAATGAACATGACAATGTTTGCCAGTGGCCTTCATAAAAATGTCAGTCCAACATTTAACCTTTACCATGTGCAAATGTTATATAATTAATCACTTCATAAGTATTGTGTTAAATACATATCAAGAATCAATATTGGTTTTGACCAGATAGCATGTGTGACATCTTCTACTGTTACCACGGACACAATTCATACAATTCAACATAGAGAATTTTAATTCTGCCTATTTTAATGCATGTTAAGCTGACCAATTCTAAAGCCCTTGTGGATATAATGATATTAAACTATAAATATTAATATTATCTTGAATATGAATTTGCAGTAAAATCTAAAGCAATAACAGAAACTTAGAGAATCATGTGTCTTCTCTTGAACTTCAATTTTCCAATTTTTCTAAATTGGTTTTGGTATATATTCCATTGTGTGAGATGCAAAATGATAATTTTTAAATGTAGTAAAATAAATTACTTATTTTGCCCAATGTACCCAAATAGTTAGTAATATTAGGTCAGAGTCAGACATTCCCTGCTTTGAGAACAGCATTCCGAACATCCCAGCTGGTTCTAAACTCTTGAAAGAGATAACGCTAAGGACAGAGGGAGAGGACAGCAAGAAGTAAGACTGCGAAGATAAAGAAATTTTTTGCAAACTGGAGAGGAAATGGTGGGACGCTGACACTTCACTGCCGGAGGAGATCCGGAATACCATGGAACTGCAGACTAGACTCCTAGGTTCTTGGGTGTGTGTCTGGCATCTGGAGAACATTGTGGCAGAGGTGGAGATATCTTTTCTGGAGCCCAGACATAAGGAGGCACTGGTATATTTGCACTTTTATTACAACTAGGGATCTTAAATATCGGCACCCAATGACCAACTTTTAAATGCCGCTGAATCCTGACTTTTACTACAATGTGGAAAGAGCCTCAGATTACATGAGAACTTCCGTAATATGAGAAAACAACCACTTCTGCTGAACACTGAGTAAGTATTTAATTCTGTGAGAGAACTGAGAATCAGAAGGAGCATTTCCAATTGTGTGAGAACATTAAGAACTTAAAGAAGGGTAAAACGTTTACTAACTTTCTCTTTGTGAAGGGTAACAGACAGTAAAAACAGAGGATTTTCCCTCATTTCTTCCTATCTTTCCACAGAGTAAGAATATATTTATCTGAAAAGACATCAATGGAAATATACATTATAACATACAACAGTTTGGTTGACTGACAGTTCTTGTGGATTAGAAATTTATCAATATATCTGGCCGAGGAAAATAAAATAAAGGTCAAATAAAAGTGCAATATATTTGTGAAGACTGCTACAGGGCCTCTTATATGATTAAATCAACATTATTGACTAATGGAGAGATATAAATCTCAATGAACTTTTGAGATTATCTATTATCTTTTTTTATTCTAGAATTTATTCTAAATGTTATGAAATTATTATATTTTGTTTTATATTTAATTGACCATGGGTACTTACTATCAAAATGTACCATTTGTCTGTGAGGGGTTTATTGATGTTCTCCAACAACAAATTAAATCACAACTGCAGGTCAGATTCGTGACACAACCTGGTACATGGCTCAAGTGATGGAGGGTGGCCCTCCAATAATTTTGGCTCTTGATGTTCTTAAGATTTATTGTCTTACCTTAACCCTATGCCTATATTTATTAGGCTAGAGTATTTGAATTGTTCATTTCAGTGCTGTCTGAGACTACAAAGTTAGAGGAAACATTGTGTTACAGGTAAGATCCACTTTATTTTGTCCTCTATGTGGCCCTCACTCAGTAAGTCATTCTGTGGTTCGGTTAACCTTACTCTCCTAACCTTACACTAACCTTATGTTAGTCCACCTCCTTCTAGTGGCCAGTGTAACTGGGTACCATCAGAACAGGCAGTCAACTCACGCACCTCTTGCCAGAAAGGCCACTGGACACTCCTCTCTCCTTTTCTCGCCTCCTACTTATTCCTCCATGCTATTTCCTTTATACTTAGTTCTTTTATATGGGTGATCTGCCCCTAACCATATCCCATCTAGAAAAGGAATACTGCAGGTAACCATGATTAGACAACACTTTTGAAACCAAAACTGCTGGAACACAAGGTTCTGGTAAGTCTCTCTGGGGTTTTGGTAAGTCTTATTTAGTTACAGGTTACATTTATAGGCAAAATATATTTTTGATAACCCAATAGCTTTTCCAATATTTATTATTAAAGATTACGTAATACAAGAATGCAATTCACAAATAGGCATATTGGCTAGATTCATCAGTACACATATATATGCAAAAGGTATAACGAAACAGTAAACCTTGCAAGTAAGCAGGTTTCAATAAAATAAGAACATTATTTTAAAATGTAAATGCTCATCTGACAGTTGCTGTCATGCTCAATGGGACTGTTACAGATAATTATTCTAGGTACCATGCATTTTTATTCAAGACACCATGGAGTTGATTTATAAAGGCAACATTGTCAAGACAGCATATTACCATTTCCCTGACAGTGACACCAGATGTTAATTTTTTGCATATTGTAATCGTATTAGAGACAGCAGGGATTAAGTTAGTTTTTAGTTTTAGAATAATATAATAATGGCAAAATGTATTCTTATTCCAAGCAATGGTTACTTGTGAAATGGTTAAGCACGATTGTTGAAACGTGATTGCAAAGAGTTGTGTGTAAATTAAAGTAGATCAGGGAATATAAATAAAAGGTTCATTTTTTAAGTGACTCAAACAACCATCATAGGTTTATCGTACCACTATATTCATGACATAAAATAAAGTCATACACCGGTGATGTGCTCTACAGAATTGCATTTTTTATTTCTTTTGTTGTCTTTAAAATGTTATAAACAGGTCAAGAACAGTTACACTTGTACACAGTGTAGAAAAAAAATACACTGGAGCAGATTTATGATAACGCTGTGTTCAGAACCCACAGATCAAGAACCACAACTGCTAATTTGAGAAGATGTTAGTGTAAAATGATGCATATGATTTTGGATAATTTTGCATTAGTTATTTATCATGATGTACATATCTCAGTCATCATTATTATTTCACCATGTACAATTTAACAAACATAACAGCAAGTTGTTATACTTAAATGCCCATCCAATGCTTATTTTAAGAAGTATGTTACTCATCCCTCATCAGTGCATAACCGTGACAATATTAAAAGTAGGTGAGTTCCCAAAGTCACAGGTTATTTTACCCTCATATATAACATAATTAGCAAAACTTTACATTCAGAGCAGTGACCCATATTTTTTCCTTCAAGATTTACTGTGAAGTTAGATGAGATACTCTCGTGTCTTGAAAGGTTTATGATTAGGGTATTTCTTGCAGCCTGGGAAGAGTGCAGGGTTATTTTTGGTACCTTAAAAGGTATCTGTGTCTATGTCAAATGACGATAAATATAACAGGAATTGAAAGCTTAATCCTAGATACTCTCTAGAGGATAGGCTTAAAGCATGGACTAGACTTTATGATAAATTCATAAGATGTAAAATTTATGTATGTAGATATAGTGTTTTTTTAATGTGTCCATTCGTTGCAGAACTACAGATACGAATACTATCATTGCATGTGATGGCATGACTAAATTGTATGTTAATCGGTTAAACATGAATTACAAATGAAATTTACCAGGCCTTCAGTCTCATACCAAGCAAGGGGTTCCACATAGTTCCTTCTCATTTCATGAATACAATTTGAAAGAAATTATTTTCTCTGTCAGGAGAGAGGAAAATACTCCGATATCTGCTCTCGCCCAAGTAGTCTAAAGAGGGGTATTATGGAAAACTATGGCAAATGTTGGAATGTCAGATAGATTTAGCGGAACCAAACACCAGGAAAGTAAATAAATGGTATTAATATTTAACATTAAATTGAAGCGGTATTAACCTTTAAGTGACGTAAATATTTTGTAATCACTCTTGCTAATTAGACATAGTATATTAAATTGTAATTGTATTGATTAATAAGTATTGACTTTCCTTTGACTGATTACTACAAAAGGTCAGAGAATAGTGTGCAATTCTTTTGTTGCAACATTGATGTTCAGTAATTATTTAATATCCATCATTTGGTCTGTAAATACTCTTTCAATATGAGTGGAGGTGGCAAAAAGTCAGAGTTTGATGTGAGGGTTGTAAATATTTATGATTTGTGTAAACTGCTGATTTGTATGAAAAACAATGTTCAATAAAATAGGGGCCTAAAGATCTCATGTGTACTGAGCAAGTTATGAGCTAGTACAAAAAAAAAAAGACAGAAGGAAATTGAAATCTTAAAATTTTTATTAGTAAGAAGTGCAAATTCCACAAACCGTTGGTTTGATCAGGTGCTTAAGAAGGTAATTCCTCCCCTTCTACCCAGCACACCATGGGGATGGAAAACAGATTCATGTTTAAAGAAAAGGTAATTAAGACCATTGGTGTCGTTCAATTTTTGCATACAGGTTAGGATAGTGAAGACTTTGCTCCAACTATCAGACTAAGATGTACATCATAATGTGCGCCATTTATACTGTATGTCTACTTTGCATATTTTATTTTTATGCTTTTTTAGTAGTATTTTAGTAGTACAGTTACTCAAGGGGTTTTACATCTCAGTACATCTTGTATGGCATTATTTGAGTAGAATTTGTTGATTTTTTTCTGCGTCTGCCTTGGTTTTATTGAGAGGGTCCAGGTTCCTTGCAAACTCTTAGAACACCCTAGTAGGTTAATTGGTTGCAGACTACAATGAACCCTTGTGTGCTAGGAAATTTAGACTCAAAATAAGATGGCACTATATGAAAACCTGTCAATAAATAATGAACCCCATTTCAGGTGATTAAATAATGGCTGTTCATGTTCTTTAGCTCAGATATTTATCCAGTACAGGTTTAGCATGTTTGTTCTAGGACAGTAGGATTTTACTTAGCACAAATGAAACATAGCAAATGTCATAACTGATTCAGAAAAAAAACTGCACCCCTCAAAGTATCCAAAACACCATTTTGGAAGTTAAAGAAAAGTGAGGGTCAAATTTTAGCAAATTTTCTATTTTAATACATTTTACTAAAATGGACAGATGTTAGCCAGAAGACAAACATTTAACTGTAATTCCCATGTTCTGTAAATTTTTTAAATATCCTTTATGGTTGTAAAATTCAATTTGGGCACATGGCAGGGCTCAGAATAGAAGAAGTGCCATTTGGTTGTTTTTGCTGGAATTGTATTTGTACACCATGTTGCATATTCAGAGCCCCTGTTGTATTAGTACAGTAAAAAGTAACAAGTGATACCATTTTGTAAATTATTCCCCCCTCTATGGGTCTAGTGAGCATTTGACCTCACGTTTTTTGTAGAATTGTTAAGCATTTGGATGTGAAAATTAAACATTTTATTTTTTCCAGTCATTTGTAGATTCACCCCAAATTTACACGTAGGTTAATAGTAGAAAAGGTATCTCACAATTTTTCTTAAATATGGCAATGCATATATGGTTGTAAAATGCTATTTGGATACATGATAGGGCTCACAAGGAAAGGAGCGCTATTGGCTTTTGTAGAACAATTTTGGCCTTTTTGAATGTCATGTTGCATTTGCAGAGCCCCTGTTGTATCAGTACAGTAAAACCCCAATGATTTATATAATTTTGTAAACTACACTTCTCAAAGAAATCATCTATGAATGTAGTGAGCATTTTGACCCCACTGGTTTACTGAATTATTACTCATTGGATTGTGAAAATGACATAACATTCTGACATACAAATGTGTGCACCTTGTGCCTCTGGAGATGAAAAGAGTGTCATGCGACTTTATGTAAAATCTGTGTGGAGTTCATCTGGGTAAATTAAAACAACTATAATTTCCAGTGTCATAAAAAAAATAAATCTACATGTCCTCTCTAACGGGAAGTCAGACATACTGCCTACAAACAAAACAAACACTTGGTACTGTACTCACAACAGCAAGTAACACTGGCAGGGTATATCTTTCTTGGACTTGTTCTGAATTGGACTTACCATATGTTTGCAAATTTGCAAAAATTGTTAGTTTTCAATTAATTCATTAATTCATTAATTAATTGAGAAATGAACAGTAATTTATCATTTATAGTTGGCTTCACCATGTTTTAATAAAATTTCATGATCATAGCTTGTAAACTGTGTATTTGTACAGACAAAGACACATTTTTGCTATTATATAATAGCCACTAACTTGAACTTGAACACAGCTTTCTTCTTGCCACATTGTCAAACTCTCTGGGCCTGATCCAGAAGTGTATGCATATTGGGCATATGTTCAGTGCCTTCGTGTAAACATAGCATAATTCCACACAGCTCATGCCCCCAAAAACCTACACAAAAAAGCAATCTGTCTATGCACAATTCCTTATGCTGAGAGGTTCTGCAGAAGAGGTGTCTGCCATATTCTCATTAAAATGATGTTTATTGCACATGAGAGAGGATCTGCAGCCGTTTCTCTGTTTGCTTCTATGAGATTTCCTGCATGAGCCTGGAGCAGGTGTAAATGCAGAGATATTGACCTAGGGGTAAGCTGTGAAATATCATAATTCAATTAAAACAGCTGAACAGCTTAACAATTAAACAAAGCTCTACAAACCTGCCACAGACCTAACAAACTCCTTTCTATATGCATATTGCAAGTGTGTACTCATCCCCTGTGTCTGATCCAGAGCCATCTCACATAGAGACTCTGGATTGCAAGGACACATTTTTGCTTTTGTTTACTCACATTCTGTACTCTTAACCTTTGGATGAGGTTCCAAATGTATTGCATATTTTAAAAGATAAGTACGTGTTTTGAAGATGAAAGTTATTGAAGCCATTTAAACATAATAATTAATGTTCCCTTTAAACATACCACATCTTCTGTACAACACCTTGGCGAAATATGTGATAGAAAATGTTTAGAATGCCCGTCCTATGCTTTGTCTCTACACTTCTGTAAATAAAACAGCAGTACGACTTGTTTTGCTTTGCAGGAAAATGCAGTTTATAATTGTGAAAGGAGAAAGCAGATTTTATCCATGACATTTGGTTAACACCATCGTTCTGTTGTTGATGTTCTAGACTGTAATACTGTAAGGTCAGTACTGTAAGGAAGATTTATGAGAAAACAAGACTTTTTCACTTCATCTAGGTACCAAACTCTATTCATCTCAAGGGCACTGTCTACGAAAGCCTTTCAAGAAGGTAGATTTTATGCCTTGCTCTTATTCACTTAAACAAGATCCATGTTCTTCAATTATACATCAAAAAATGTCCAAATGGGAGATAAAACTCACAGTGGCATTTCCCTTATGGTGGAAAAAATATATTTTACGCTGTTTAATGTTTTGAACAATTTAAGTTATGATGAATGGTGAAATACATGATTATCAGATAGTTATTTAATGCTCAAATAGTATGTAAAATAAATGCAGCACAAAAACATTAGCAAAAATTATTTTTTAATATTTATTATTATTATTATTTTGAATCTCTTGAGCGTTACGAATACTTTGTGAATAAATTTCAGTCATCTGATCTGTCTACAAAATGTATACTTCCCCCTCTCCCCAGTTACCTCTCACATTACTAAATATTGTTACTTTTACAACTAAAGCTTGTTTGGAGAGCTTGCAATCTTTCCATGGAGGCTTAGGCTCACTCCCTCTATATCTACTAAGCTAAAATATTAAAATACAGAAGAGGTTTCACATATGTACTGGCACTGGGTGAAGCAGAAATCCTTGAAGCCATTTCTAAAAAAGTATTATTTATTGTTATTAATATTGTTATTAGTATTAGTAGTAGTAACATTTTTAGCAGTGGTAGTAACTGCAGTAGTAGTAGCAATAGTAATACTAGTAATCATAATAATACTAATGATAGTGGACTGGATCCATAGCACCAAAAGACCTACATTCAGATAACCAAACATAGCTCTAATAATGAGGAAACAAACCTGTACTAGGCAGATTCCCATTCATATGGAGTGAAACAACTCCCCCTGTGCATACAGGAATCCCCAAAGAGCCCCTTACCTTAAGCTTTTTGCACCCCCCTTAATCAGGGCTGTGTAAAAGCTGCATAATACATAACGTCAATACTATACAATTTTCATACCTTCCCTGCCCACCCTGTGTACTATGAGTCCTCACATGACTCTCCTATCGCGATGTTAGAGATATGGATCTAAATCCATTAAGATCTTGAATACAGTGTGCAAAATAAGGTCTGAATCAAGTCTTATAATAATAATAAGAAGAACAATAATCACTTATTAGTGTTTTTTAGTAGAATAAGAATCTGATACATAGTTTTCTGAAAGACTAAATTATTTTACTTTAGTTTTGAGGGTTTGATTTATAATATAAATTAACAACCATTACCTATGTAAATGAAGTATATTCTAAGCGATATTTGCATTTGTAATAAAAACTATTCCATGTTATAAAAGAACAAAGCCTATTGAAGTCTTTGCTGGAGTACAAACTGACTTGCAGAAACATATCAGTCCTTAGAGAACAAAAAACTTGGCTGCAATTTCTCCAATGATTATATTGGATTTACGCATTTCTTCCAACTTAGCTTAGCGCTGATACATTTTGTCATGTGGGACAGGTTTATGGAAGTTCGCCAACCTGCCTCATATGATATGGATGTATAATCATTGTAAATGGTTGCAGCTTTATTATGCATACTGAATGAGGATGTACTATATTGTACATGCGAGCACATCTCTGTATACCTGAAATAAAATAAAAGGCATAAAGCTTAATAGTGCTTAATACTTTCTAATGAATAAAAATTAAACACATGGAGCCGATCCTGACCTACACATGACACCTGACTTCTGGAAGCTGCTGCATATGTGTGTGTGCCAGATGTTGCGATCCGGATCTCCTGGTGTACAGAACTGAGTGTTTTATTTCCATTGTTCCAATATAGCAATCAGTCAAGAAACAATTAGTGTAATCTTCCCTTCTGAAGTAGGGTTTTCTTTTGCTAGCCAATGTAATGTACATTTAAGGGGCAAATAAGTCTTACTATGTACAGAAGTGAACATAAACTTGGCTGCTGATCATCTGCACGCCCAGTTTCCTTAAACACCCCATTAACAGCATCTAAATCGATCAGGTCATTTGGGAACAAACAGTGGCGGGACATGCCCTTACTTCACTCTGAAAAGTTGCAGTTCTGACAGTAACAGCTAGGTGGCATATCCATTGTAGATATCCATTGTCAATCACTGCAGCCTTTAAGAAATTTCCCAAAAACTACATGAGGGAGAGTAAGCCATGCATCATGTACGTATATTACAAAAAATAAGTGTAACATCTGTAGGTCAATCTATGTTACGTACGAAACCACAGGGACCTGCTACTGCGCCTAACATAAGTATTGCCACTGTCTAACTTGCTCAGCTCCTGATATAATATATATAATGTAATACTGTTATATTATGTGTATATATAAGTTGGTCTATCTCATGTGATGTATTAAAAATAAAATGTATGTTGGAATATATATTAAACATCTGTTTTTACAGTTGTGTTCAGTATTTAAAAGACCAAGCTAACAGTGCCACCTGAGTTCTTATGAACAATAGAAAATTGAACTTTTAATTCAGGTTTCTTATGAAGAGGGATTTAGGAATTTTACAATGTTTAAGGTACAAACATGATAACAAAAGTAACATTCAACACTGTTCCAAGTCTTGTTATTCTATTAAAATGCAGAAATGACTTTCCTAACAGGACAAATGTTGTCTTTAACTGAATAAAGCAAAATCATTCCTCAATAGACATTCCTCTCAGACCCAATAGTAAACATCAATCTCTTAGGAGACATTATATATTAAGAACAAAAAAAAAGACCTTATGACAATATACCCTACAAGAAACATAAATACAAATTTATGGCAACAACTGTGATGCTTTGTACAAACGTCTTTGTATACCATCAGCACATCTTTCGAAGTTATATGATGTGCAAAGTATCCATAAAAAGGTTCCCCTAGCCATAAACTAGCAAATAAATAACAGCATAGAGATTTTATAAAAGTCTTTTTTTATATTGTTTTTGGGAGTTTTCAATCAAACTTGCCGGCTAAGAGTTTCCACATAAACAAACAAAATAAGGATTGAACACATTAATTCAAGAGAGCAGATCCTTCGATTTTCCTTATTTGTGTGTTCTCACAGCAGATTAATGTTCTATCCTGCAGTGGATTCACTGCAGCACAATTTTCTCTCTCCAACATAATGACAGAAATATGTTGAGTGTGCTCAGAATCACATGTCTGGCTATAAATACAAAGTGAGTACCTTAGATGATCACATTTAATATAAAGTAAGCCGATCTCATTCAGTCTAACATGCTTCACGTTGTACTTGTGTTATTAACCCTTGAACACAATGGCCTACACAGATATTGTACATTATTAACTTGAAAAGCTTTTTGTTTTTAGACTTTAATAACTGATCTAAAGGATGATAATAAGATAGAAGAAAAACAACCTGCTGCTATGATTACTGTAGTGTCAAAACTTATCAATTCTAATTTCTTCTATTCATCTTATCACAGATCATGTATTAAAGAGCTGGATTTCCTTTTTGTATTAATTGTTTACTAATTAATACTTAACCAGTCTAAATATATAGAACTTTACCCAGTATAAATACATAGATAAGTATAAATGCTTATAAATAATGGCATCATTTTAAGATTCTTTAAATAATTTGAATTAATAAGATTTTAATATCAGATTTGTGCCCTATATCCAACATAATCATCTCCCTACTAATATAAAACTGTTAAATGTTTGTTAAGACTGATTATTGGTTTTGCTGAAGCCTACATTGGACAAGAAGCTCAAAGTGGCCACCTATTGGCCCGTTTTGATAATACCTCCTGGTACCACCTTTGCATGGAGGACAGTAGCTCCCAAATTGAACTTCCATAGTTTCGGTTTTCACTTATGTCCAAACTGGCTCTCATATCCTTTGGAAAGTTGTGTGGTGGCGGCAGAGCTACCTATTTTTTATTCTGTGCATCTTTTTTATTTTTTTTAATAAGCATTATTTTATTTTTGTATTAAATGGGGGGGGGGGCTCAAGCTGACCTTTTGCACCGGGGCCCACGAGCCTTTAGCTAGCCTAGCCTTTAGCTAGCCTGTATACCTGTATGATATAACAGAACTTTTTCCTCTGCTAAGCTCCACCCCCTTGTATAAGTTGTATAAGTTCCCCCTCTGGACCCGTGATTTGACCTATGCAGAAATCCTGGGTCAACATTTTTACCCAACCATTAGCATTGTGTTTAGCTAGATATAGTCCTTTCTTCATCAGATATTTTGGCAAATAAATGTAACATGAACTGAATGATGGGCATAATCTACTTATGTCCTCTGATCGGACAATTGTTTTCCAATAATCACATTTTTATTACTATATGCTAAATCTGTACTTATCATGGGATAAAGAATTTGGAAATCTAAAAACTATATCCCATTTTGTAACCTTGGACCTGATCTTCCTAGAATGAATTTTATTAAACAGTTTTTTGTAGTCCATAGCAATCAGAAATCATCTCTTATAATGACAAGCAGTTTCATGCCACATGCTTCAAAAATCTTCTGTAAAATACCAAGAATCAGGATTTGCAAGTGTAATTCGAGTCAAGGATTAATGAATGAATAAATTAATTAATTAATGAGTGTTCAAGTTCCATTAATGTTTTGTACTTGTGTCCTGTGTTAATATCTCAAAGGTTTATGCTGGTCTTTCAAAGTTTTGCTCTTCTGTCTACAATGTGATTGATTCACCAAAAGTAAAGGTGATTACCCATCCTCTAAGATGTTCCAGAAGCTCACAAAGTCTCTATTAGTTATTACATTTGTCTCCCCATTGTCACGATTTTCTTCAAGATGTTGAGGAATAGCTGGCTTTTCAGCCAAATCATATAGTCAGTACATCTGTCATTTTTACTTTCCTTTCTTTTAACATCAACTGAACAAAATGTGTTACATTTCAAGATTAAAAAAGAGGCTGGTATGAATATTTTGTCTAGATGTTCAATGTGCAGTACTGCCTGCTATTTAAGACTTAAGTAATTACATGAAAATAAACAAAACCATGCCATTTGCCGGATGTTCTCAGTTGTGATCCAAATGAGATATTTCTATTTAAGATTTTCTGTCTTAACACGTTGTTACACAATTGTGAAACTGAGATCATGTCATAAAAATATTTTCGAATTATTCCTAGATAATTATTCCTAATAATTTAGAATTATTAAAGTATAAAGGATAACCCTAAGGTTGATTAAAACCCACTGGCCATGTCATTATCTGTCTCCTTATAAGATAATAAGAAGAAAGTTTGCAATGTATGAAAGTTGTTTGAAAGTGTTTGTGTTGACTTTACAGATCTAAAGGTTGCCATAGCCTCATATCTACAGGCAGGGGAGTAAGCTTTCTCAGTCCCCATAGAAAAGAGGCAGGGGTCAAGTTTGTATGGGGTGTAGGTCCGTTGCTATTTCCGACAAGCTGTTGGAGGCTGGCAGCTTAATACACTGCAAAACGCTCTGTGTACATCTGCTAAAAAATGTATATATAAACATCACTTGGCACATAGAGCTCTGAGTTCTGTCTTTAATTGCCAGCCTCTGACAGCTTGATTAGAGTTCCCAAGTACATATTGAGTGATCGCCATGGCCCCCTGCTCATTAGATAATGGAAAATTAAATTCTATAACAATCCTAACTTTAGAATACCTTAAAATACAGTCTAAAATAAATTTGGCAACATAATGAGTTTTACGTATGCATAAATGTCAGACACAGATGTAGAAGTCAGTCAACTTGCAAACAATATTAGAGATTATGTTTCCTAGACCAAACATGGTAATAATAACACTGCACAGTATCTGTATGCAAAATGCAAAAAGTCTCCCTGCATGCAAACACTAACATTCATTTTACCTCCCCTGCAATTCAACATGGTTTTGCCCACTCGCTTGTAACAATAGTACATAATGTAACATCCCCAACACTCTGGATCATTAGAGAATATTAACAAATATGGTGCAAATAATTATATAGGATCTTTCCCCAAGAATTCAGAATGTCTTTAAAGGGACTAACTAGTGAATCTTTCTAATAAAATGGATCAAGTATTACAAATTACCCTTGTATACCAAGACAATAGAAGGCAAAAAGAGATTTAACACAATTTAACACAATGTCAATCATATAATGTCAGGGCCCCGGGAGGACGAGGGAGGAGCAGACACACCTTTTCCCAATATTGCACTCTTTGGCCAGATACACTGACTGTTGACGTAACACAGGACTCCAGAATATTATAAAATACCTGTTACTGATATAATACTCCTACCACTACACCCTGCATATGTCTGGTATGTTAACATACCAGGCGGTCATAAATCTTCTGTGCTTCACACAGATTCACACCTCTTAGAAACACAGCCATGAGACTGTCACACACAGAACCTGCTATTAATTTCCTCTAATCAGGGAACTTCTACACATCCCGGTCAGCCCTGGCTAGTAATCTGCTAGTTTCCCCACACCAGTGTTCAAGGACTCTGCCTAATCCATACCTGACATAATCTAATTCCTAACCAGGGGGTTTGGAAATTAACGTCCCTTAATATTCTAACATCCAACTATTGTGGTAAAACCTGCTTCATTTGTCTGCCATCACACGTTTTTTTTACGGGTATGTGACCCATACTCATGTAATATTTAGATTTATCACCCTGTGATCTACCCAGAAGTTTTACTCAGATATTCACTATGCAACCAATACCAACGCAATTCAGTAGCCAAAGCAGTAATAAACCTTCTTCAAAGACTAGAGTTCAGAGCAATATGAACAGGCTAAATAAACAACGGTTTATTTTACAAAGGATAAATAGTGCAATGCTTATTGTAGTAGTGATAGTACTGAGAATTATTAAAGGGTTAAAATGATAAGTAGCTTCATACAAGCAAATTAAAATAAAAGGCATAAAGTTAAAAGCAGAATATATTCACCCTTCAAACAAGTATAGATTCTGTTCAGGATCTTGGTGTAGGAAAATGGCATAACCCCAGCGCAAATAAACACTTTTACCTTCTTCTGCCTTCATATTTAAGAATTCCCTGGTCAACTCCCCCAAGAAATTCAGCCCATGATTGGCTGTGTAGCTGCAGCCAGTCAGAAGTGAGAACCGATGTCAGGGGAATGTCCTCTGGAAAATTATGATAGCAATATGATAATATTAATTATATTATGTTAATATTGCTTGTTTCTGTCTGGTTCTAATGATACCAAATATGCATGGCCTATGTTTAGTTAATAAGGTGCCAGGCAGTCACTGGATTTTAGGCTTTTCTTGATAAAATGAAAAGTTGTAATTTTGCATCCTATTGGCTATGAAAGTTATGAAGTTTTATCATAAATAGGAAGTTTTATTTCATATACATATAATTTTGCTTTGTCTTGAGACAGAAATACCTTGCATGTGTCTAGGTCATCAAATAGCTGGAAAAGTCCCCCTTCCCCCTCACTGTGGCTAGTGGGCCAGATTGTCTTTGAAACCAGGCAAAAGTGTTTTATAACAGGATCAATAAATCAGTGAAGTCTTGTGTTTTGGAGAGGACATTACTTACCTCCTGTATGGGTAACCACATTTGTTGTGTAGTACCAAAGGCTTAACCCATTCAGCCCTGGCAGGATGTAAATTAATGGCATACATGAAATGTTAAAGAATAACTGTCCGCCCTCACCTAATCCTGACATATAGTAATATAGGATTTAAATTAATTTACAATAACACCTAGCAATGTTTTTCCCTTTTATAATTATAATATATAAATAATTCTAACATACAATTAAAAAGGCAAGCAAGGTTTTAAAATATTTATTAATTAATTTTCTAACTTAACTTTGCTTTTCTTTACTTCAGTTTCAATCTGCCTTCTTTTGGATATTTCAATTAAAATAAACATTAATTTGTCACCAACAAGAATTACACAGAATGAATTACTGTATAATATTACATTTAATCCTTCTATTTCAACATGCATGTACCATTTCAATTACAACACAAATGAATTACTTGAATACAATACCAGGCACAACTGACTATTGAAGAAGTACCTCTCTAGAACCAATAAGATCCATTGGCGATCAATGTCTTTAAAATGGTTATAATCATAGATTATTGTAAATCCATAGATAAGAGTACATTAAACTTATAGATGAAGAGTCTAACTCTTAAATGAGGAAACCACTTTATAAAATGAGGACTGTATAATTACTTATGTACACTGCAATGGGACCACAGAATATTTCTGGAGAGGGTACAAATGTATCTGATGGAAGTGATAATACTAAGTACATAAATGTGTTCTTAATAGTTCCACACAAATATTTCTGTGTAACAATGTTTCTGGAACTTTTTGAGAATAAAGCTACTGTCCAGTTTTGGTCTCTGTAACTCTTCTCTGTTCTCCTGAAAAGCTGACTGATCTTATTTCTTAGACTCTTCGTTGAGAGTAAAAACATGCTGCTTCCTTGCAATGCCTTGTCACGCTGCTTCCTCATCGTGCCTTTGTCAAGTAAATATTACCTGAAATTACTACTAGATTATGCCTTACCATTAGATAACATCTGCATCAAAACCTTCAATGTAATCAAACTAATCACNCTTCCTCTAACTATCCTATTCTCCTATAACCTCCTAGCTATGCTAGGTTTCCGTCGTCATATTCCCCTCACATAAATCTTCCCTCAGCAGTCCTGATCTACCTCCATTCCAGTGCCAACTACCTCACAGCTCAACAAGCGCCAAGTACAATTTACCCCTCGCATACTGCTTCTCAATCTTTCCTCCCCTATCTCTCTTGTGCCACCCTGATCGCCATGCCTTCTTATAATTTGTTGTCACCACCAACTCTTCCTCTGATCTTTTTCCACTATACTCATCTCACCTATCTCCTCAGTCCTTCTAGATACCATTTCAAAAACCCAGCTTGACTCCTTTAATTTCACATCAGCTCCTTCACGTGCACAGCCAGGGAATCACCCCCCATATTAGCTGTCCCAGCAACGTTTTGTAGGCATCAGCGTTGACTAGCAACTCTTTCCCCTCACCATATCGCAAACTCACTGTCTTCTCTACAACGAACCCTGGTTCCTGCGCCTCACACTATACAGCCAGGTATCAGCTGCTTATACCCACTGTATGTAAATAAACAATGTGGTTGCTAATGCAAACGTACCAACAATTACTTCCTAAGTTTAATACACCTCTCCTTTCAGTAAACAGTAGCATCTCTCGAGCGCTACATGTAAGGCTGGATCTTGTCCTTACAATAGAACATAGATTGACTGTGATAATATTCTGGTTCTATGATAACTGGGATATATGCGGGATATTATGCTGTACACTGTAAAAATCTAATATATTCCGACTGTGTAAACATGAATTTTCTTATATAATTCATGAATTAATAATGTAATCTTCAATAAGACCATATTTGGTGTGAATGATAATTACTCCTTAGATCAAAACATTGTTTGATGTTCATCCATTTCATGCTTTCCACAGGATTATTTTGATCATACAGCAAGTATTGCCTGCTTCTATTCTTCTTACATTAACCTCTGTGTACTACATTTAAAATAGTACAGGAAGGTGATTAGGCCACTACTTTAAATATGTAACGTGATAATGTGTTACACAGGTCAACAGTCTTCTGATCTATTTCTTTTCTTTATAAGAGAAAATTCATCTTACATCTAATGTTTCCTGGTTATTAAGAATCACTAAAATAAAAATACAAATAATGTCTTAGGGATCACAACAAAGTTTTGTATCTGTTTTTGAAATGATTAGTGCGGATTGTTTGTTATATAAATACAGTTTTTCGTTATTGTNAACTATATTTGACTTTTCTCGGAACACAATAGGGCCTTGCTTTCATGTCTTTGCTTGTGCTCCTTTATAAGACAGAAGCCCTGCAGCTAGAGGATGGCCTGTCCATTCATTTCTAGTATAAAGGTAGGAGATCAATGTAAGGGCATAAAAGAGGCAGGTCCAGGAGCATCAAAACATTTTTACTTGGGGGGAAGGGGGGTGGAAAATCAATATATCATTATAGAAGGAGGGCTTCTTGATTGCAATTTATCTTTTATACCAGTGGTCAAAGTTGAAAAATATAGGTGTTGGTTTTTGAGAAGGAGCATATCAAGAACATTTCTCTTGGCATAGCGGATTCAGAGGGCGGGGCTTATAAAAGGGGCAGAGCTTAACAGCAAGTGCCATCTACCATTGTATACCGCTCACATCAAGCACTGCCTCAGACACAAACATGAGTTAGCACATTGCATTTAAATGATGGACTAAGTGTAGGTGTATGATTTCAGGAAAAAAAAATACTGATAATAATAAACATACACCTTTATTCTAACTTAAACTCTGAAATCCTGTTATTAACAATACTATTGACATTTTTTTTCCCCAACTGCCATGTTTTTCTGCACTTCTTCCTAATATCCTACATAAGCCAGTGTAAGTGACTGTTGAAAGATGTTTTAATAAAACTTTTTAAACAAAGCATAAAAAACATAAAACTTTAAATAAAAGCCTAAAACGTGTTTTAAAACTCTATGTAAAGTTATAAAGATATAATGCCTCCCCTCCTCCTCTTTTGGGTAACTAACTGCTTAAAAGCCCAAAAGCACAAATGGGTAGTCAAGTGCAAAACATTAACAGTGGGTGCAAAGGATGAGGCTGCTATGGGCCTAGAGGTGGGAGAAGCCCTATGGTGTCCACTCCACTTGCACCAACTATACATTCATGGCCCTCCTATCTTTCTGCTGAATGGTGGGTTTTGTGGGCAAAAGTTTACAAAATTGAATCTACCTTTTCTACCAGAATGGGCGATTTTGGGTTACATATCTCCATCTTATAAATTAAGTAAACGTCAGCTGTTGCCCGCAAATGTGTTCTGCAGTCCTGGACAGAGACTCGCCCCCCAAATATCGCTATGTTTCGATCTAAACTTTATCACGTTTTTAGAATGGAATGGTTAAATGCTACTTTAACTAAGGAATCTTCGGTTAAGAATTTGTTTACTCTTTGAGACAGATATATCACCACATTATCTATTACCATACAATCCCAAATTCATGCTTGTTTTAAGACCACAGCCTGGTATGAAACCCAATTGATGACAGATGAACCACCTATGTCTGATATCCTTTCTTCCCATGTTTATCCTATATATCCCTAAGCATTAACATTAACACTAATGTTAATCTCCCTTTGGGATGTTTTATATGTAATGAGATGTTTTATATGTAGTCGTGTATGCTGCACTGTAGCTTGCTATACTAATTGTGCTGTAAATGCTCATGTATATTTGATGTGTATTCTAATTTTTTGTTTTTCTCTCTCTTTTTGAAACTATAATTTTTGTCTTTTTTTTTCTTTTTATATTGTATTTGCTCCAATAAAGAGAATTAAAAAAAAAAAAAAAATTGAATAGGAAGGCAGACTGGCATACCTTGAATCCCTCCGAAATCTGCTAAAGGCATGCTCTGCTGTCTAGCTCTTTCTTTGAATAAATGATGGAATACGCACATTGCACACAGGTAAACAATTTAATAACAGCAAAAAATGTCTTTCGGTTTGTGTAAATGGTTGTATTTTATAAAGAGCTCTTCACAGAATAGAGATGTAATATTATGATGCTTTGAACTATTTGCAAGTAAAGCAATTCCTAATACTATAGAAAATTGCAGACATGGCTTGACAGCGATATTGATGAGAATCATTTACAGTAATATATCCATCCCAGGCAAATGTGTGTCAAGCGGTACTTAGAGTTGGAGGGGAAATGTCCCCTTCACAAGTGTTTAACAGATGTAAGATGCAATTATTTTTGGAAATGTTTGTTAGGTAAAGACAGCTTTCATAGCTATCTGACAAAAAGGTCTTTCTGACCATTTGCAACAGCCAGTTTAGGTTATTGTGACCCATGTAAAAGTTATAATATTAAATATGGCAGTTTCAGGGGCAATTTAGCCTACATAATGTACTTTAGTATTCTTCATGTATTTGAAATAGTTTTTTTATTTTCATGCACCAATTTTAAAAGTTTTTAATTATTATTCATCTGAGTCTTAAAGTGATGCAGATTATCTTGACATTATTTTTAATGTTGCTCTGACTTTCAAAGTGACTTGTTAAGTTATTATTATACATCATTGGTCAAGACTTAGGAATTTATTTGTAATACAGTAATAACACCTGTGATAAATGTATAAAAGTGTGTTTCTAAAATACAATATGGTGGCTTTTTGGTGCTAATGATTAATTATTCATAATTACCATATTTACTAAGCTGATAAAAATGATTGGTTGTTATAGTGCATATTGGTAACTTCTATTTGTAGTAATAAATTAATACTTTCAAGAAATTCAGAGGGGGGCGGGCTGATGTTAACATAAGATTGAGCATTTTATTATTTGGTAGTTGTTATAAAACATATTCATCCATGTTACAAAAATAAGGTACATTGAGACCTGTTAAGTATGCTCACAAAAAGATAAATACATTTTTACAATCAGCTACAGTACAAGTGATTCATTAAAATGCTGGTTAAACATTGTTAAAACAATGTGTAGCTTCTCTTTCACACAGTCTATATAGTCTCAATATTGGTATAGTCGGCTCAGTGTGAACAATCCTTGTCAACTACCCAGGTTTTTCCTGCATAACAACACGGGCCAAAAGCAGGGTTTTACCTGACTTGGAGCCGCTCAGATTGCTGGTGTTGTGGGCGGACCCTACCCGTGTCTCTAGCTCGTCCTGCTTCGCTGCTCGTTCACTTGCACGGGGAGGATGGCCGTGGCAGTAGGATCTATCGACACAGTATGACGGGGAAAGACACACAGTCAGTCCTGCCCAGCACCCCCCCCCCCACACACACACACACAGATTCAGCCATTTGAACGAGGTTAGTGTTATGAGTATTTTAGAGCCCCAGCAAACTTCCACGGTAGAAAAACACTGACATTCCCGGGTTGTGAACGTGAATGTGGTATTAATCAATGGTCAGTGACTACTCCCGATACTGGCTAACAAAACTAACCTTAATAGGAAAAACTAGGGCAGTTCAATTTGGGGCCAGCTCATTGCGGATAGAAGCCATATGCATGGCCAGCATTTGACCACTGCCAAAAAAAGCAAAAGTCGAGACACCAGTCATGTTTCTCTGTACTCATTTGAACCATGATGACAAATTACAGCCATCAACAATGTTTCTCTCAATACCTGGATTAGCTCCTCTACAAGTCTGGGGACCTTCTGGAGACATAACATTTCATTTCTCTGTTATGTGTTTTTCTCCTAAGCTGTAGGCTAGTTTTCATCATGTACAATTTCTTATACATTTTGTAAAGTTAATATTTGAAGTCTTTGAACGTCTGAAATCGGTTGTCACATTGAATTATCTCTTTCATTGAAAGGAAAACATGCTCACATATGGATAATGCCATTTCAATTATTAATTTGTCCACTGTTATTGCAATCATTGGAAGGAAATAATTAAATTTTGCNTGACATATGCTACATATAATGCTAATCATACAATGAAAAAGAATATTTGACAGATACATGTACTGTATTGTACGTATGTTCATAAATTGGCTAAACTGATGAGCAGAATGTCTGCACGGAGCATTATTTGTGAAAAAAATTGACATTTATGTTAAAAATCTCGAAACAGTATAGATACTGCATAGGTATCTGTACTAAGTAGCAATAGTCCAATAGTGAGAACGTTTGCGGATGAAGATCCACATTGAGAGATAATAATTTGTAGATGCATTGATGAATGTATTTTATAAAAAAAACAAAACACATTTTCAAACTGTTGAAATCTAGTTGTTGGCTGTCTCTANTTTAAAAATGTTTTATACTGAATAGGTAGCTATGCTGATATACAGTATATCTATTTCAGCAAATTAACCAGACAGCATGGACATCACCTGACCAGAGACAGCATAGACCCCAACCAAAGTCAGCGTGGATATAATATAACCATGGTAAGTGTTACTATGCAGGAAGTGGTTGGAACATATAAAGGGAGAGAGAGGCAACATGGAAGAAATAGAGTGTAGAAA
>JABWIB010004031.1:19653-40632 GCA_016617825.1 Platyplectrum ornatum
AATAATAATAAATAATTTTCATAATAACAAAAAAACCCACACAGCTTACCTTAAACATTGGATGAGGAGTCCTCAGCACGGAGTTCACAACACACAGAGAGGGATGCGTCATCACATTTGCAGCTGTGTCTCTGCAGTCTGTGGTGAGTCATATACCTCTTTTCCACTGACATAAAAAACATGCATACATACCTCCCAGATTTTCATGGGGGGGTACATCAGATGGCCTAACCCCGCTCATGGCCCTGCCCTACTCCGGCCGGTACCGCATAAGCCCCGCCCCTTCCCGACCATGCCCGCAGAGCATGTTATGCAAAAAACACACTTTTCTAGCAGTATGTCCCCTTAGCGGTACATACTGGGAAGCAGGCGGGAAAGCGGGACAGGTATGCGCATAGACCCAGGCATAAAAAAAACCTGGGTTTTTTGCCCAAGACACTTGCAATGGAAACAGCAGTGACCCGAGAATGTCAAAACATTGATTGGTCTCATATACACAGCATGCACTACTGTATGAATGAGTATAGTATTGTAACCNATGCTGCCNTGTAAATGTGTATAGTATTGTAATCATTGCATTGACAGAAGTGGTTACAATACTATACTCAATCATACAGCAGCCACAAAACTTGGACAAGTCTGAGTCTCTTCATCTGCCACTAAGTACCTTGAGTTGTTCTCCACAAGTTATTTTCCTGGTTGAGATTTTCCTATTGGGCTCACAGCAGTTTCTGCTTTGGATCCAATTTTGTACGCTACAAAATATTGCATGTGCCTTTGTATTGTCCCTGCACTGGTTTCATATCTCCATTTTATCTCCATTTAGATTATATACATTCTAGAATTGGTTCATACAACTACAGTGATTCACTTCCATTTGTTTCACACTGCCCCATAATTACACCTAAGGACAATTAGTCATACTACGATTTTTTTTCATTGCAGTTTGATTGCAGACAATCCGATTTACCTACACTCTGTCGCTCTTTTATTCTTTATGTATTTATTGTTATTGCATTTANAACGTGTGTTTACTATGTACTGTTATTCTTTTTTACAGGTTTAGTATGCACTCTGCTATCTTAGAACTATTGTCTATTATATAGTTTGATGGTGTCTAAATATGTACAACACTTTACTGTCCTTTCTTTACTGTNTCATCGTTATTATATCATAGTTATTTTAACGCACAAAATATCAGCAGCAGACGCATGAATTCCCTATCGCAGCTTTGATTCTATCAATTAAGTAAGGAAACACTGAATTATTATTTCTCCAAAGCTACAAGTAGGCATGTTTCTACATTAGTTCTGAAGATCCAGATNGATGGGTAATACAATAGGCTGACCACAGGGACTTAAAATGACTATTCCCAAAACCAAATAACTGACTGAACATTGTGATTAGGATTGTAGTAAATGCTAATAAGGAGAGATATACGGATAAAACAAACATTTAAAAATGATGTACATATTTTCTAAATAACCAAACGTCAGAGACATCTAGTGGTCAGTTAGTGAATTAAGATCATTTCATGCCAAGGATAATTTGGCAGCGCTGTTTGACAAAGCATCACATAATAACTTAAGCATCAATTTACTAAGTAAGGTACATTTTAATTGCAGGTGATCAAGCCCATTTTACATGCAAACAAACAGAAAGAAGGGAGTGAATAGGTATATTACTCCCCTCACCCCCGCACGCCCATACAGGATTTAGGATCTGGTTTATAGTTGAGCANTGATTATTTTTATCACCTTTTTGATATTTGATAAAGAACTGAGCAATATCCTGTAAAATCTCTAGTTTGTACACTATAATACCTGTTCATTGTATGGGCCAGGACATGTAAATATGCACAACTTGTAAACATACCACAAATTGTAAAAAAACAAAAAAATTAAGTGATTTATGTTCAATTGACAAGGGACAATTACTGCATGTAAAAAGCACGAAACACCACATATAAGCTAATATATGTAATCATTAAACAAGTGTTTAAGCTAATTTATATCAAGAGTTAATGTTGAAACCGCATATTTAAGAGAAGCTACAGGAAGCTAATAGAGTGACCTGCCATTTGGTCTCCCTCCCATAGTGCTCTCTGTGTTTATAGGCTGTTGCTTCTTAACTCAAATATAATAGCACAGCTGTTACAGTGTGAGGAACCAGCGGGTTGAGGAAAAAAGCTTATCAGGACTGAAATATTGCACACAGAATTTAAACAGAGTGGAAATACATTTCTCTTAACTATTTAAGTAAATAATAATTTAACCCTTAACACAGGTTTTCCCGAGTGGCACAAAACATACATTTATTATGAATGGGCGGGCATGACATCATTAAGCCCCATCCATGATTTCATGTAAATCAATGCCTCACCCTCAGGTCCTAGAGAAGATTTGCCGGAAATTCGATAGTCTCCCGGACGTCCCGGGAAAGGCAACAACCGTGTCTTAACGAGTGTAATAGACATAGTGTGGGCGTTGGAAGCTACAGACACAAGGAGGGACACTGTAAAGGGGGGCAGCCATGAAAACAATATNGTTCTTGTGGATGCCCACATTTACAGTGTCCCTACTAGTGTCTGTAGCTTCCAAATGTGGCACAAACGGGGTGATTTTCCCTAGAGAAAATCGCACCCTCTTCAGGCCATCCACAAGATTGTTATAGCGCCAATAGAAAAATAAAGACCTGTAAATAAAAAAATAAATAAAAATATACGTAAGTTTTACACAGCTGGGCACCTCTCCTGTGAAACATAAGTATATTTTTATACATTTGATTTATATTCTTGTTGCCCTTTCTGGAAATACCTTGTTGCCCTTTCTGGATAACCTTGTGGAGACACTATGTGGTCTAATAGCTGACTGGACCAGACTCTAAGCACCACAAACTTACCTATGCACTGTTCTCAGCCTGCCAGACACTTCCCTGCGATGTCATGGAGACCCCCATGTCACATAAACAACANGAGTTGCACATTATCAGTACCCATGGTTGGGTTATGCAAGTGATTTGGGAATGTACCCATTCTTTCCACACTGTTATGTAGACTTTTAACGTGGATCGGTCAAGTGAATCTAGCCCGATTGTATGCAGTCTTGAGTATCTGAAGTCAAGAAGAAGACTATGGAGTATCAGTAGGGGCAAACTTATGGAATTTTGTCTAGTTCCCAGACAAAGCAAAATTAAATGGTAAATAGCTGGTGGGGNTGATGCCCTCTCACCATTTACTGGCTACACTTCTCATAGATTATCAATAGAATACAATTATCAATCAGAAGACAATACATTTATTTTTAATATGGAACACCACAATAAAAATGGCTACTATGATTGTTATTAGCTCTAATAAGAGTCATATTTGTATTAGTCTGCTGTAATTCAAGTGTCTAGTGTTCATCTAAGTATGCCCGAAAAGCATACAATCCTCCAGTATTAGTGAACAGCTGGTGTTGCGGACTATGCAACTTGGGTTCTGACCAAATCCACATGGATAAACTGTTCTAAAAATTTTAACCAGGTTGGTAAATCTCCTATGTCCTTAGAAATTCTAACATAAAGCTGTCTTTCGTTAAACTCCTACGGTCATCCTTTTCAAAAATCTTTGCATTTTAATGATTCTAGAGAAAGAAAAGTGACAACACTTGCTTCTGAATATTTTATTTACATCCTGAACTTGCCTATTCGCTACATCCAACCTTCCCAACATTCTCGCAATCTGCAACATGCACCGGCAAAGTTGATTTCAATGCTCAGTAAGGACAATGGTGATGGAGCCCTCTGATGATGGAGCCCTCTGTTTTGCCCTGTGCAACTGTGACACTGTAACTGTACCTACATTAAAAATGGGATATCTAGAGAAAGTAATGTCTGTTGTGTGTCACTGGCTTCTCACCTGTGCCCAATTGTATGTACCAAAGTAGGAAAGTGTACAATATCTTCATAATGAACAGAACACTGAGCAACTCATGGGCAAACAACAATCTAGATACCCTCATCTTTGCGTATGCTGTGAATCTGGAGGAATATTGGTGGAACAGGAGGAGGTTGAATGCTGATTCTACATCTACTTTTCCTATGAGGTCCTCTGGTCCCTGACCAACTGCTATGTCAATCAAATGATTTATAAATGACCCTGCGCTTGCTGTGTAATATTGATGTGTCAAAACCATAATATGTTCTTTTGTTACATTTGTTAATGTCAAAGCATCAGCCAGCCTGAAACCATTTTTTTAATAATTTGTTTATGTGTCTGCATAATGTTCCTACATATTCAGTATCTTTTGATCTATATTTAGATATATGATTTATTAATACTTCACATGGTACTTTAACCTAAGGGATTTTGGTTAAAAAAAATTTGTACGAAAAAATTTTTTTATTACTTTTTTGTTACTGATTAAAGAAATGATTTAACACACACACACACACACACAATGCTTAGGCAGAGATTTCTGACCTGTTACACTGTGTTCAATGTATCATATGCTAACATATCCTAGCCCCTGTACATGACACGTAGCCACTACAAATGTTTTTATGTAAACAGTATGTTTTTTACATTTCAGCTGAGGTCTGGATCAGATGAATTTGCTTGGAAATGCCCTTACAGTGCATTAACTATGTATCTCCTTCTTGGATTGGCCCCACTGTTACCCATCCCTGCCCTGGACCCTAATAAGGTTGGTCTGCTTTGCAGTGAAGAGAAAAAAGTGGTGTGTAGGCAAATAGTAATACCACTTTCTTGATGTTTGGGTACTTGTTCATTCCTGTGATGGACTGGATAGCAAACACCCTTGTTATTGTCAGTTCAGTCTTTCCTTTTGTAAATGGGAAGCTATTTGTTGGGAAGCAAGAGCACCAGCAGATGAAACATATTACTGAAGTGCAGGAAAAAGCACATTTCTAGACTGAACTGGAAGAGTTAATGTTGTAGCAGTGTCTCATCTCAGCCACTTGAGTCAGGCTCTTTACTAGGTACAATTCTTTTTCATTGTAGTGGAGTATGTGAGGAATGAAATGAACTTTTATACAAGCTTTATCATCCAACTCTTGTACTGCTGTAGCACTCCNAATCCCCGCAGTGCACAAAAAGAACAGACGAAATAGCAGAGAAGATTTTGTATTGGGGGACAGGATCTGTGGGAAACTGTAAATAGCTTTATAAAGCCCTGGGGCTGAATTTGTAGGTCTGAACCACCTCTGAAAAACAGTATGCCCTGGGGATTTCCAAGATTGCTGTTTATTGTCTCTTGTTTCCTGAGAAAGATAAAATGATTCATGCCACATAGAAAGTGATCAAAACCTCTTATGTACCCGTAAATAGTACTAACAAGATGTGCCAATACTAGGTACAAGGTTCGAATTTCTCTATATGTATAAAAAAAAACAACTCCTCTCCATATCCCTATACCTCTATGTATAGCACCATGACTTTTGCTATTCACTATCCACCTGTCCCCCTTTAAATCACTTCTCTCTTGCCTTTCTTCAGTGCCATGCTGAAGTGGTCATCCCATGGGTAAACTGCTGCGGCCAAGAAAATATGTGGGGGTTGATCCAGATTTGCACATTTAAAAAAACCATAGCTTTATCTTTAATTTGTATATTGTTTTTTTCCCCAGGTCTACACTTGCACCTGCTCTGTCCTTACTATCTAAATCAGCCCCAAGGCTGTTAANGCTTCTTCACGGAAACGTTACATTATAGAATATAGAACTACAGCATCACTATCTATTTTGAACTACACTACAGCATGATTTATAATAAAGAACAGGTAGGAATTGATTAATTTCACGATGTCCTGATCTTTAGACATTCTTGTTATTAAATATTAGATTATAATGAAATATTAATTAAGCATATATGCATCTCATCAAATGTGTATTTTTGGTGAGATTGGTATATATTCTAGCGTGGAGGGAGAGTGCAGTTTTCTCAAGAGCTTTTCGATCTATTTTCGATGAAAGTCGTTTATATTAATTTTAGATGTCCCAGCTTTACAGGGCATTCTAGAATCATGTCTACCACAGTCTAGCTTAGAAGGCTTAGAGGACATCCCAGCTTAATGCTTTGATGGAAAATTCTTTTTCTCTCTCCCAGAGACACAGTAAATATAGTAAATGCTCCAGGAAACACAGCATTAAATCATTTCTAGAGGTACCAAAATTGCTATGTCCATACTGATAGAAAGCGATGACAGTGATTAATCAGATCAATCATAGAGACCAAATACAGGTGAGGATTTCTATATAGCATTTCAAAAATCAATAACAACATTCAACCTGGCATGGACCAAGACTGATGGAAGCTTTAAATCTCTAACCTGCTTTTGGTCCCTTTTGTTTTCAAATCATGAAACATTTCAGAAATATATTGCCTTTGTATGAAACTAAAGTGCAATTACTGTTAAACCATGCTTCCACAAATGTGACCTGGTGATGGGTTCACTTCCAGGAGAAACCACAGGTATGATTTCCCTGCGGCCTTTTCTTCAGGATAGTCACCAGTCCCATTTTTTACGTAAATGCAGCCGACAGCTAAATGTTGGCTGTATCTATTTCAACATACCCAGTATGACACATGGATTATAAATCAGTGGTCAAAGTGAAAATTTAGAAGTGGGGGTATGGAAACACTGAATATCTGAAGTCAATGGAGATTTGTAGTTTTTCAATTACATCAGTGGGAGAAGTGCCGGTATGGTATACCCCCGTATACACCCCCACATCGAGCCCTGTTAACTAATTATTCCAGACTGCAATCCCACATATTGAGGGAATTTACTTGCACAATTGAGCCTTCTCAGAAAAAAGAATTCTGATGACTGACATCCATATCAAACGCAGTTACTGCTATACAGTTGAGCAAGAACTTTGAAGCTAGAGGGCCACTATCTGCATCTTGCCAATTCAGATTTGGTACAAAGATGCTGTCCACGGGAACATGTATAGAATGTTGTCCTATCGCTGATGGATGATGGGATTGATCCCACAACATCCCCTAGCATTCAGAATGAGACCACTATGGAAAAGCATTTAGGTTGTTTTTTAATATTATCTCTCTTTCTTAAGGTGGTCTATATTCACAGAATAAGAAGAACTAACATTGTACTTATTGTTAAAATGTCTAGTTTAGATATTTAAAGCTTCAATAAATTCTGTGCTATTTTTGTTGATTGATAAAAGAAGCAACTCCACTTAATAGCATTGAAAGTACTTCAGGTAATCGTGATTGCTTGATTCACCACAACCAAATCATGTCAATTCTATAAACAATCAATCTATGGAGATGGTCTTATCAGAGTAGTTTAAACCTCATGTTAGAGGACTTTCGAGTGCATTATAAGAATACAAATTCTGGACATATCTTGTGGACTACAACGCACTTCACTTTATTCCATTTAAATAGATTTTCTGTAAATGCAAATAATTTGAGCACAACAAATAAACATTTTTGTTATATACCATGTTTCCCCATGTATAAGACGCACCCTTTTGACCAAAATATGCTGGTCAAACACATGGTGCGTCATATACAAGGGTGGTACTTATTTATTCATTTACTTATTTATTTATTTATTTTAACACAGCAGGGATCTCGGCTGCTCCTCATTGATCTGTCAATACTTGGAAAATCCATGGATTGAATTGCCATTTCCCTGGGTGGCAATGATGGCGGCTTAGCCTGTCTGCCACTTTGATTGTCCTTGTCTGATATAAAGATGGATTTTATCTCTGTGGCGCTGACTTCGGCCCAGGCTAGAATGTTGAAAGCATGGGACTCCTGCTTCTTGTCCCTCCTTGCTTGTTCAGGTAAGTGACAACTGTTTTGTTGTGTTTGAACTAGGACCAGTTTTTCGAAGGGCAGACAAGCGTGGGTTACTGCCTCCATCTCTCTGCTAAATACCTCATTGTTTGGAATGTAAAAGTTTGTTTTTGGCTTTATTCACCTGCCACCTGTGTTGTTAGAGAACTACCCTTTGTGTATATATATATACTGGCTTGTACTTCCGATTCTGCCGCAATCAGAATGTCTTCTAGGTATAGCCAAATTGAGATGCCTTCTGTTAATAGATTCGCCAGGACCACCACCAAACTTGAAGTGCCTGTTGAAGATGGTGGTCAGTATGTATGGGCATATGCACCCCGCAGGTCTACTGTCGTCATAAACATATCTTAACGTAAATTCGGAAGGACCGTCTTCAGCTATTCCATCTTGAAGTGTGTGACTCCAGCTCATTTGTTCAAAATTCTGAGATCTGGTATCGGCTTGTGACCTCCTGATGATTTGTCTACTACAAAGAATCTTGAATACACTCCTTGATGCCTGTGAGATTGAGGAACCTGAGTTACTACCTCCTGTTGGATCATCAGCTGTAGATTGTCCTAAAGTGCGCTTCTGTGTGCTGGATCCTGAGGGCAGGGTGACCGAACAAATTTGAGTCTTGGATGTTGAAGAAATTCTATTTTGTAGCCCTTGCTGGATGTCTGACACGCATGCGCAGACACTACTACGGGAGTACTGAGTGGGAGGCGCTGTAAGAAGGAGGCCGGCTGGACGCTGAAGGCGTCTTGACACATGCTGCCGCGATGAATACACCGGCCAGAGAGCTGTCTTACCTGTACCTGGAAGAGGTAGGTGATTTTGGGGAGCAACTACTGGAACCTATCCAGGAAAAAGAAAATAAGACACTGAGCCTGCTGGGAACAGTGCTTATATAGGCGGGTGTCTTATTTCCTCTTCTGGTGGACCTATCAGAGTAGGGAACATCCCATACATCAGCTGCCATGGCAGGTGCAGAGGAAAAGCCACTACTATTTAAAAGTGTAAAAAAGTAACACAAAAGAAAAATCTTTGTATGCTTTCCATCTGGCTGCAGATAATTATTAATGGATCCAGCACATTATAAATTCTTTTATATATTTTTCTTTTTTTTATTTCTTAAAACTCACTGGAGAAAACTGTGTTTCAGAAAACCAAATGTAAAAGACAAAGAAACAAGCAGAAGAAAAGCCTGCAAAGTCACATACATGTTTGTCTTGATAAAAGGATATAAAATATATAACTATTTTTGCATTCTCTTTACAGAGCATTGACAGCAATTATTTAAGAAACAGCAATATGCTAAAGAGGTGCATCAAGTACCAACATGCACTAAGGTATTAAGCAATGTACACTAACAAGCAAAATAGTTGAACCACAAAATAGACATTTACGCAATATACAATATAGAACACTGTGAAAGTGGATTGAGAAAAAGTATCCAACAGTAATGCTGGGTATACTCATTTCTGATTATAAAACGACTGATATATTATTTGCTAATGCAATTTGAACTGTAAGATGTTTCAAAAGACTGTTCAATATTCATTATACACACTATACAATTGTCCCTTGTTATTTTGACAATTGTGTGTAGTGATCAGAATGTTTTTTTTTTCAATTTTTAGATTTTTTTTATACATTTTTGCAGAGTACAATAAAACAAGTGAACTACAAAACAAGCCATGATGGGCCAGGCATGACTGAGTCATGGGGGGGGCCCCACGAACTAGAGGAGACCCGGAAGGGGCAGGCGCATGTATTGGTACCAGGGGGACCAGACAGAGTAAAATTTAGGTACAGAGTTCCGTTGAAGACTGGTCAGGTATTCCATGGAGGTGACGAAGCTAACCCGGTGATGGAGATGGGATACTGTGGGGACAGTGCAGGACTTCCAGTGTCTGGCTATCAGACGTTTAGCAGCATTGCAGATGTGGAAGGCCAAGGCCTGGGCTCTGCGGGGGGCCGCTGGGACTAGTGATCAGAATATTGGCCGCTGTGATGGCCATACTGCTAGGAGTCTCTTTCTAAAAACTGCAAACAGTGCATGCAGCCATCAAGACCAGAAATGCACTTGTTGAAATTAAAAACACATGGAAATTAAAATTAAAACAAAGACAAACGAAGGCTTTATAATGGGGCTTAAAGAGTTATACCCCGTTCACATAAACTACCCTGGTAAATATGTTTTTAACGAGCAGGGTTTTCAGCTGTGGATCTGAATTACCCTGATAATGAACCCTGTTCACGGAGCTGAATTACCCTGGTAATTCACTAACTACCCTGGTAATTCACAATTTACACCGTTCACAATAAACCAGTGTAGTTAGTAGTAATTTTAGCGCCGTTCACAATATGCACATTACCCTGGTAGTTCAGTAACCCGGGTAACTCACTGAATTACCAGGGTAATAGACTTTTTTGTGAACGGGGTATTAGTTTCAACATAATTAAGGAGGGTGAAGGGCTATATTATGGAACAATTAGTTATAATAATATATAATATATATAGTTAAAAAAATTTATAGTAAAAAAAATACAGTTTCTTCTAAACCCACTATCTTATATCTCCCATTTACTTGCCTTTAAAGTCCACCACAAATGTATCATAATTATGAAAAAAATATAAATTTAAAAAAATTATTATTGATATACAAGCACAAGCTTAACAAACATGAACCAATAAAGGCATTTATAATAAATAATACATTTATAATAAATATTCTAGTTTTTTATTTTTTTTAGGGAACAATTAAGCATCATTATAATAATGAAATGACACTGTCGAATACATATTTAGTTGGCTCAAAACTAAAGAAAATACAAATCTTAATTTTACTCTAACCACTGCAGATGACAAATTCAGGTCCTTTGCCAATAACTTACTTCATGGACAAGGACCTAACCTTTACTCTCAATTTTAAAATATAACACACAAAAATATAAACACACAATAATAGTCATTATTTATAAATACTTCAATTTATGATCCTACACTTGGGACCTCGGCCGCCAGGAACTCTGAAACAGGTCAGTGTATACTCACATCACCATAATACAACCTTGCGACATCCCAAACAAATGCCTATTATATAATTTCCCTATATTCCTTTACTACTTTTACTCAGGGCTGTCAACAGAAATCTTAGGGCCCCGGTACACCCAGATTTTTTGGGGCCCACCTCAATAGTAATAACGCTTGTAACAGGGCTCCCTGAAGCTTGGGGTACGTCACAGCTCTCCCCCTTGTCCCCCCCCCCCCTGTCGCCAGCCCTGCTATTACTATATTTCCATATTCCCTGTCTTTTTTAAAAACTTTTATTTGAAGTATTACATGGCATAGACAGCAGGAGTTTGTATAAAATGTAGAGATTCGGTGGCCTTTCAGGAATATGCCCAATTATCTTAATGCCCAAGATAATAAACTAGAAGGGTCTTAGGTGTTGATAAACAAGACCAGCTGGAGCTTAGAACCGTTAACCAATTAATTAATTGTCAATCCCAAAGACAGATGGGGGCTGATCTAGAGATTGGGAATAAAGCGTAAAACTGGTGCAAGTGTAGACCTGGACAAAACCAAACATTGAACTGCAGAGAAAGGCAAGAATAAATTGTGAAAACAGATTCAAGTTTAAAAGGTAAAAAATGATAATTTAAAAATGAAATATAAAGCTATCCAGTTCATGAGATGTTTGTGAAAAAGCAAAGGAGATACCTGTGCATCCCACACATTAAAATATGGATTTGCTCAGCTCTACACTTGCACCCAAAGAGACATAAATGCAGACCCTGGCCAAAAAAGACATTCCTAAAAACTGTGTTAAATCCTCCATTTTTAGGCTCTGTGCGCGCTTTGCTATTAACGTCTCTATATATGGATGGCTACTCCCCCTGATGACAAGGGGGTTTAAGTGGGGACATTGGCCTAAATTCACTAAGCGGAGAGATTGCAGGGGAATTGAAAAGTGGGGAAGTTGCCCATAGCAACTAATCAGATTCAAGCTCACATTCAACAGTATGTAAAACGAAACAGAGTTTGAATCTGATTGGTTGCTATGGGCAACAACCACACTTTTCAATTCCCCTGCAATCTCTCCGCTTAATTTAGACCGTTATATTGAATTTCTCATTCTCGCCCAATGTTGTCATATTTAGAAACTGAGTGGTATCTCCTTCGACAGGAGTCTCTCTAATCCCTTGCTATCACATGCTTATTTCCACCACACCCTTGTACCCTCTATGGGACCTGGAATATCATTACTCTCTGTCATCTTAGATTGAACAGACAATTCTTTATTTATTTTGAATTTTTGGAAGTTTGTTTTTATTTCCCAGTTGTCCCCTTTTATTGTACTGATTGCTTGTACCACATTATTGATGCCACTTGCCTCTTTACTCACTCGAGTGAACTCTGGACTTTTAGGTTTGATCTGTTATTGTATATCACTGTGTTCAGGTATTTCTCAGCCTTTCTGATGCCATTGAGGTTATTGTTCTGCCCTGACTACCCTGTATTGTATCTTTATGTACTTTGACATAAAGTACATAAAACTCAATAAAATGTTTGAAGAAGAGAGGCATAAATGTAACTGTGGATCAGCCTCTTATACTGGCCATACACCTGTGAGATGCATCGCATGCGCTAAATGCACATGCAATGTACAGGAAATCAGCAGCGATTAACTTAGCGATGCGATATACAACTGCAGTATCGCTCATTGCATAATCGCACCTGACAGGTTTGTACTTAGGACAAGAATAAATGTAACCCCATCTTGTAGCCTCTCAAGGAAATATACTTCTACACTTCTTTCTAACTTCTTTATTTTCCTATCTGCTTTCTAATTGTTATGAGGATATTAAGTGATTTCTGCTGTGTCTGTATAANAGACCTTCTGCCTACCATATACTTATTTTGCTACCCCAAGCATTTTTCCGTGAATGAATCATATCTCTACAAATAATTACTGTTCATCTTTTGTGAATATGCCCATGCTTTTGTCTCATCCCTGTGATTATACATCTAGTAAATTGCAGTCTGCAATTCTTTAATTGTATTCTTCAATTTGCTCTATTCTAATCTGTCTGACAGAGACTATTTATGTTCAGAGCACTTTATACCACTGTGTTTTGTGTTATTATAAATTCACACTTGTATTCCGTATTAACACTGAGCATGTGTATAAAAGTGTACTTATTGATCATTTCCACTCCAGGGGCAAAATTTACAAAACATTGATTTGGCCAAATTTTCTAAGATTTTTTGTGGGGAAAATTACAAACAGATTAGTACCTTTTAATTGTGTTTTCCTGCTCCTCCATGTCAGTCACAAGATTAGGTTCAAACACGCAGGTTATGGATCTTACTTCAAATCACAATTTGAAACATCACCATGGTGATTTCTAGAATAGTCGACATATAATTTGTTGGATTTACTTAGAGCCAGTTTTTCATCTCAATGTCATATCCCAATCAAATCACATAATACAAAAGAGATGCCTGCAATATGTCTCAAATCACGATCCATCTGAAACTAAGAATCAGGAGGTTATATATATGATGCTGCAAATGTTTAGTTTCAGCCACACTCCTGAGCTTTATGAGCAGGTGAGGTGGGATTTACAGTTTGTGCAGTGTCTGAGCTGCAAAAATGTATTTCACTCACTTTATGGCCACAGGCTCCTTCCAGTTCCTTGGTATTTCACAGATGACCTTTTCTAAGCAATTTTTTTGTGGTGTTAGGTTGCTCAAGCTGCTCATAACATGGAAGAATATGGTCAATTAACACGCAATTCTCCTCATGCCTAAAGTGTATGTTGCAGTCACATGTTGTTTTCCAGCACTGGTCCTCACCACTATCCTCGTACTCTTCTGACACCCATCCTTCCTCCTTACAATAGCCATTTTGCCTAAAAGGCTGAAAATACCATAAGACGAACAAGGCAAAACACAGACACCTCAATGACACAAACAATAAAAGGGATGTAAATGCAAAAATAGAAATTAAAAAATGCAAGAATGATAATAAATAAAACAGACAAGTACAAGAGAAACATATACTTATACTCAATCACAGATATCGCAAATAACTCCCTCCAACCAAAACTCGCCATTACCACTATTCCAAACACTCCAACCAATGCACTAACTTTAAGTCTCACAATAGCACTGCTATTAACATACAAATCGCAGGATACAAATCGATGCGAGTTCTTAAGTCCGAAATCATCAAACATTCCCACTGAGATAAAATCGCCATGCAAAAATCACATATTAGTGAATCCAGTGATTTTTTGCAAGTTGAACGTGCAGGAAAATTCAACACAGTAAATTTACCCCCTGTGTCTTTTTAAAATGACTTCTAAATCTATTTATATCGAATTGTTACTATTACTATTTAAACTCTATTTATATCTTGAAATAAATCCCTTAGATCGTGAGACAATCACTGTCTGCCCTTTATTCTTATACACTATTTATTTATGAATAGGAGTCATCACACAAATGCATTACTATAATCAGTTTATTTACTATATTTTGTGTGATGTATATATGGCCGATCTGTCTTACATGCAGTCACTATTCTTTTTGATTCCCCCAAGGAGACCTATATCAGTGACAATGCCACAGGAAGAAGCGTATTGGGATTTGTTTTATTTTATAAACAGAAATATTGGTTAATTTATTACTGAACAACATCAGTTAAGAATTCAGCTACCACACAGAAAAGCTTATCACAAACATGGTTCTCTACTGGGAACAGTATTCTTTATACAGGATAGTTTCTGAACACAGAATGGCGACTGTAGAGACACGGAAAAAGAGGGCTCTCAGACAGCATGAGTTTCATGATTCCTGCAGCCCTCAACCTAATTATTACCCTACCCCTTTCATTCCATTGCCCTAACCCTTTATCCGCCTCACAACTGCCCCAAGCCTAACCTATCCCTATGCTAAATACCCTGCCTGCTGCCTGCTGCCTAAACCTAACCTTCACCTTCTCCGGCAGATTTAGGTATACCAAATCCATTATGAATGGATTTGGTATACCTTCTGGCATACTACTCCATTGATAAAAATTAATTAGTAAGTGATAGAGCATAATAAGGTAATGCTTAGACAGTGCTCAAAGTGGGCCGGCATACGCCGGTACGGTATACCGGCACCTCTTCTCATGCTAACCCCGGCCCCTTGTAGAAGCCCCCCGACTGGAGAGGAACATTTGTTACAAAACCACTGGTCTGGTGGGGCGGGCTTATACAAGTTGCTCCATACCACTTAACAATCCTTTCTACACATTTTTGTATATTGTATTATTAAAAACCTCAATTTAAAAATCAGCATCACTGTTTACTATCTTGCAATTGGGAAATACATGTACTCTACATGCCACACTTCAGAGCTTTGGATGTTCCCTGCCAATGTTGTGTNCTCAGAAGTAAGGGATGCCTATGCATGCCACTTAACATGCATCTCTGGATAAATCCCGATGTTGGAACATAATGCAGATTCCATATGGACCTTTCTACTGTAACTCTGAAAAGCCTTGTAGAATCTGATATCTCACTCTATACCAGTGNTTCCCAAACTGTGCAACTAGGCTCCCTGGGGTGCCGCACCACTCTCATTCGAGTGCCACAGGATGTTTTTTCCGATGTGGTGGCACTTTGTTAGTGTTTCTTAGAAGTGCAGTTTTACTTCTAAAGCATTTCTGTGTTTTTCTTTTAAATTGCGTTTATTTAGAACTACAGAAACAAGATACAAAAAGAAGCATCTACGGGAACCTTAGTTAGCAGGGAGGAGCATAATTGAGCTGCAGGATCAAGCACATACGTGCCTCTGAGGTCTCTGGACACATACACAGGTGATAGGAGCCAGTAAATGAAAAGAGAAGTCCCCCGGTTATTGCCCAGGACCCCTTTTATCTCCATGTCGTAGCTAAATTGGATCTTATTTCTAATTTTATTCATAGGGGAAGGGGAAGGATCGTACCAGTGTCGAAACATATGCAGGAGGCCCACAGAGGGATGGGGGGGTAGCGGGGGTGACTACCTTGAAGACCACAAAGGCAAGGCCAGACACATTTCTCCAAAGTTGCTGAAGTTTTGGACAACCCCAGAACACCTACATGGCCACAGTTTACGTCAGCATGAATTAGAGACAGTAGCCTACATAAGATGCCATCTAGCAGAACTACCCAAATATCCTGTTCTCAATGTAGCAGCGTCTGGGTCTAGCTAGAATTGGTCAGAGGAGGGTAGTTGGAGACGACTTGCAGTCTGGAAGGCAGAGGACAGCCAATGCATGAATTAGAGGTAAGTATATGCATGAACCAAATGAAGATAAAACTTATGGGCCAAAACCCCTGGGAAGAGCAGCGTGTGGGGAGGTACAGTCAACCAAGGACATAATGACCCTATCTATCCAGTCACATTTAACTTATCTTCAGACTACTTTGCTTAATATGTTACAGTAGTGAAATATCTCAGGCTGTAACGACATTTTCTGTGTTATAAAACTCTTGTTTTATTTGATTCGGTGTTAGTAAGCTATATACCAAAATAAATCTTTGCTGCCTATTGCTTAACAGTACAAAGATTGACCACAGTTTGCAAAGCTCGGAAGTCTATAATTATTTGTCCCTGCTGTTTTGCTAACGATCCATATTCTAGTGGATAATTCAACACTGTTTAGCTTCTGTAATCACTGATTTGAGCAGCATTGATGTGTAACTCTACGTTAGTAACGCAACTCTAGCATGGTGGCTGCAGGGATCTTTACCGATAAATAATAAAAAGAACAAACATTTTATATAATAACAGAAAGATGAAAATATATCAAAACTAATAATACAAGAGTAACATAAGAGAAAATGTATAAAATGTTCTTATTACACGACAAATGAATGCATTCATTTTAGTAGCTGTTTCTAATAAAGTCATTATAACGCATACTGGAAATTGTACACATAGCTGAAGCTAAACTAAAGGCTGTGTATCTATGTAGCACTGATAAATATTCAGAATACTGCACGCAACACATTGCAGCAGGAAGCTTCAGCTTTTACAATATGATGGATAGGTTAGTAATTGGATCCAACCTTTTTATATCTGGAAATCTAAGGCTAATTAGGCAGCATCATTAACATTCGCTTTAGATTTGTTTGCCATGATACAATCAACAAGTGTTGGAGCATGTTATTCATTCGTCTGAAATGTGAAGCAGGCCTTTCATTTTAACAGCACAAAAAATAATACCTAATAATGTTTTAAATCATTGTTAATAAAGAGGAGCATCCACATAAGCAACACTTGCCTAAAAGTATACCGACTTTTACTTTTTTTGCCTTTTAGTAGATCTCCGAAGGTATAAAGTAAAATTTGAATACGTGCAAGACCCATTCCAGGACATCATAGACCGCTTAAATATTTGGGGGGGGATAGATGGGAAAATTAGCAGTGACTAGTAGTGATATATCATGTAGTATCTCTTGAGTGGTATGTGCACTAAGATGTAGTTTAATTTATACTAAAGTAGAAGTCCGATAATCCGGCACGTTCGGGACCGGCTCGGTGCCGGACTACCGAAAATTCCGGTCTATCGGGCGGTAATTATAAGAACAATTAGGTTAATAATTAAACTACAAATACAGTATGCAAATACAATACAACAAAGTTTATTTTACATGTCATATACGTAATGTATGTACTCGTACTGTAAGACGCTTCCTGATTGATTAACGGAGCTGACTGCTGAGACTAGCCGNCCGCTAATTGTTTCCGAACAATACCGAACGCTTCCGGATGATCCCGAACTACNCCGAAAACTTCCGAATAGCTCTCGACGAGCGTTTTTATTTGCTTTAAAGACACTTTTGGAGAAAACCAAAAGTTTTACAATTTTCTTGAGCGATGCCGGACTATCGGGCATTCCGGACTGTTGGATGCCGGACTAATGGACTTCTACTGTACATGGGACATACTACAGGTTCTCTAAGCATTCAGTCATACGAATATAGGAGAAATATGATTTAAAATGTATGACACACAGTGTTTCTAGGCACATTGCAATGCATATAAGGGATATTCAGGTTGTCTTGAGTTTATTGAGGTAGAACATATTGGAAAAACCAATCGAGGTGGAGATCGCATCAAAACAACTGTGTAGGCAAGAAATGTTTTGGATATACCAATTAAACTCTCAGTTAAACAAATATGTGTTTGGAATTGTCTACAATAAAAATATAAAAGCAACAAAAATTTGAATTTCATTGAAATATATAATAAAATATGCATCTTACAATTAATTGCTACTTTACAATATCAATAAAAAATTGCTATATATTTATTTGTAACGGTTGGTTTTATTTGGCTTTATGTACTTTGTGACAAGGTTTTTGGATGATTTCTTGGTGCTCAGGAGAATTTGATTTACAGCTGTACCCAGTCATTTAAACTATTTTGCTCTGAGACCCCATCTGACTAATTTTTTTTTTCCATGACCCCAGCAAGATACCGCCGAACACTGCCCCTATATATTTATATATTGCGCATTTAAAAAAAAAAGATCTGATGATCAGATTATCATTTTAAACAGCTGTAAATATATGTTTTGTACCAAACTAGGTTAATTTGGGGGTTAAAAAGGACTGAAAGGTCCTCTTTAACCCTTTGGACATTGCCTTATTTGTGCATCATGACAACTGGCAATCCTATGTGACAAATTAATGTGAAGTTAGAACTGGTTCAGTACAGCAGTCTAGGCTGTGGGCCACCAATCANCTACTTCACACATGTATCACAGTGGCAGCCCCCGGTCCCATAGCACCGCGCCTTCAGTGGATGGACAGGGTTTTGCGTCATCAACCCCTACCCATTCTATGGAACAATTGGTGCAGGAGGCAGTGTTTTACAGTAAATCGATGCCTGAGCCCAGGTCCCGGGAGATTTGCTGACTCTAATGGGATAAGGGGAGAATTGCCTGAAATGACTTGGCAATCTTGTTTAAATGTCATCTCATANATATGTATTAAACATGGTGGATCGGATCAAGACAAGAGCGGCAGGCGATTTACGCATGCAGTGTGCATACATTAGTCTTTTGTTCACACTGCACATGTCGAGAACAAGGATTGAAGAATCAGAATAGTGATCGCACGGAGCAGTTTTATGTGATGTGTGGGATGCGCACAGCATTAGGCCTGAGGATTTAATAATGTGTGACACCATTACACATAGGGATCTGTGTTTAGCGCTTACAGTAATGTTAAGAATTGTTAAATTTTCCCCAGGGTGTGCATTAAGAAGTTGTGAAACCTAGGAGCACAGAAATTGGTGCTATTGGATGCAATTGGCTGAATCCAATCCATTATTAATATTATTATTATGTTCAATCCATGCAGAAATTTACATATTGTATTGATTTACATAAACTTGAACTACTTATTGTACTTACCTTGATTTCACATTATATTGTCTTAGACAATTTGTCTACTTTTAGCCAAAATATACGAACATTCAAGAAACAACATTATATATATTAAATTGNAATATGTGACTCATTGACAGTGGTAGCCTGCCATCTGGTGGACAATAATGGAATGGAAACCATTTTAGGGTCTGAACCAGCCCATAAAACACTTTTACTTTTCTTTAAATTTCTTATCATTTGGTTGCTTGAACTTGTTATCAGTACACATTGATTGACTGGAAATGTTCTCAGCCCACAGAATGTGTAATCCCACAGAATGTATAATCGTCAACTGCTATTAAATGTAAAACCTGGTATTATCAATTGCGGAGACACATTAGGCCTACAGCTAGTAGGAAGAACACAAAGCTGCAGAGATATAGCCAGAGATAAATTACCGGGTCATTTTGTGTCACTCCTGCACTGACTTTTAATGAAAATTAATAGAAAAGATCCGAGCCTATATATGATGACAGTGTATGTGAAAAAACAATTTTAAGTGGACAATGAAACAGCAGGAAAATCAAGTGATTTTCCATTTTATCGTTCTTTTAACAATGTTAAATGTTTAGTGTGTGATGCCGATAATTGACAATTTTTCTAAGGGAAAAATCTTTAAAATTATCTGGAAAATCATATTGAGCCAATAATCGCTCTAGTCAGTGTGTGGCCAGCTTAAGTAATGCATGTCCCTTTGGAAGATTAGAGTACTATAGTATGAGGCTTTTCAGACTTGGAATAACTGATCCAGANCACTTTGACAACCAATAGAGACATCTAGTGGCCGTTAAGGGATATTACCCTACAAACATTTACATAGCATAATATTTAATACAAGATCTGAAAACCCATCTGGTAATTCTGACAAATGAGTGGATGTAATGCCAGACTGGCGACCTGTTAGAGAGAGTCGGCTGTCAGTAAGAGTCAGTGCAATTCTTGACTCCATTAGTAATGTGTAAGCTATGCTGCAAGGACCTTTGAATCGCCACACAATCGCACACAGGTTTCCATTACTGGAGGTAATTTACGGATTTAACATTTAACCTACCTCANTAACTGGCTGCTGATAGATACAAGCATTGCTGTTACTCTGTTGAGCTACAGGAAGATTTGGCTCCTTGCAACACTGCAAATTCCCATTAACAACAATTGAACTGTTATGAACACCCTGTGATTGATGTACTCAGATCAGACAAGTCAATGAAACCAGGTTTATTACATACAGGGAGGCTAGAAGCACATAACTGGCAAACAGAACGGGTATAAATGATAAATAATACAAACAAAACAGAAGTAATGCACACAAACAGCAATGAAACAAGGAAGGTACAGGGTAACAGAAAGCAGGGCATTACACACATGTACAGGATTAGAGATACAGGGCTGTTGCAAGGGCTGGGACACAGGTTCTGGAAAAACTACACAAGAAAGCACAGCACAGAAAAGAGCAGAAAACAAGGACAAAATAAATTCAACAAAACTGGAAGGCAGGGTCTATGCAAAGATAAACCACCAGGAGACTGGTAACAATTAATGATCCAGCAATGAGTGCTGAATCATGCAGGGGATAAATAGGTATCAAGTGAAACCATAAAGCTGGCCATACACTATGCAATAAATTGTTCCAATCGACAATTTATAGTCAAGAGTGGGCAAAACCATGTTGAATTGCAGGG
>JABWIB010004032.1:7428-37964 GCA_016617825.1 Platyplectrum ornatum
ACACATTCGTCACTTAGTGAATACACATTTGTGGAATTCGTCAGCAAAATCGTCGGCCATTGACGATTTCTGGAAATCGTCAGTTAGTGAATTCCCCCCCAACTGTGTTGGTCCGTGCATTTCTGTCATTTCCTCTTGGATGTCCTCCCGCCATATCAAACTTAATATTTCAAAAAAAAGAACTAATAATCTTTCCACCTGCCAAGAAAAGCTGTCCATCTGGCCTCTCCATTTCTGTTGACAATGAATGAAATAATCCCTATTTATAAAGCTTGCTGTCTGTTACTCCTGACTCTGAACTGTCCTTTACTCCACTCATACAAACTGTTTCTAAATCTTGTTCCATACATTTAAAAAACATTTCCAGAATACGCAAATACCTCACACAAGACACTGCATAAACTCACATTCATGCATTAATCATCTCCCGAATTGATTATTGAAATGTTCTCCTACATTAAATACTCACTTATGGCCTCCTACTTTATAAAATCACTTCTCTTAGGTCTATATTTCATGCAGCAGTCAGGCTGAACTTCTTTGCAAGAGGCTCTTCTAGTGCTGGTCCACTCTGCCAGTTTCTACATTGGTTGCCTGTATTTTACAGAATCAAATACAAAATCAAGTTGTTAACCTACAAAACCATCAATAACACTTCAGCCACATACATATCCTCGGTCATCTCAAGATATAGCCCAGCTTTCAGATCGCAGGATCTACAACAGTCTACTACTCTGAACAATGCTCTGACTTCCGGGTTCAGGACTTCTCTCGGGCTGCACCCACTCTCCTCAATATCCTTCCTTGCCCGTTAAGACTATACTCTAATCTCCAAACTTTTAACTCTTATCTGTTCAAACAAGTTTACCGAGTTCCTCAACTTAATTTTTTTACCCTACCTATAACCTATTACCCTAAAATTACCCTCAATTACTGATACTAACACTTCTGTGTGACTGGATCATACAGAGCACTGATACCAAAGAACATGGCTGAACCATTATATAATTAATAGCACCTGTCCCTATGTATTAAACCCCAATTTTCTATAGAGTGTAAGCTTGCAGGCAGGACCCTTTTCACCACTGAGTTTTGTCTTAAGTTGGCCATACACTATACGATTTTCCTGAAAAATCGGATTGTTTTTAAGGTAAAAAAAACATCTTTTAGATTGGACGATTTATCTTATAGTGTATGGCCAGCTTTATTGTTAAAAAAAAAATCTGTTAATAAATAAAATAAAATTAGGATTCTGTCAAGGAATATACAATATACTGTAAAATATATGGGATAGATTAGTGTCTGGGAATAGCACACTATTGGGCCGATTCAATGTCGCATCACGCAATCTTTGCCTAAGGGAGGAAAATTCACGGCTCATTGAGACGTGTATAAAAATATGTGAGAATTCCCTACCGTAATAGACGCAAAAAGGCGCACGACCAGCTTTTTCGCGTCTAAAATGCGGATTGAATCGGCCCCTATATAATATGTCATTCCCAAATCCTAATATGCCACAGATACATTATAGAGTGCCATGTCAGACCTCTAATTTACTTTATCTAGTGTGCCAGCTCCTAATACTTGACATAACCCACATGTAATACAGTTACATNGAGGGGGGTTTTCTGGGCAACCACTGAACCACAACAAAAATAGAGAGACCAGGCAAACAGTGTTTTATGCTTTTTGTGCAGAAATTTACACTTAACTTAAAGCAGTCAACCAGTAATTAGCTTTCATGTGCAATAAAAATCAAATGTCTGGTTGGTTGTTTATTTGTTATTACTTATTGTACATTGGATCCTACATGCAATGATAATCAAAGTGCTATAAGATGTGTTTACAGTACTATAGAAAATGTATATTATGCCAAATAAAATATACTATCTTTGCAAACTTGATAAGGTGGAAAATGTATAAAAGTCAAAACCCAATAATGATTAAAAGCGAGGTGCCAATAAACTAAATACAGTACTAAATGCTGTTATTTAATACACGCAGTTTGTTTTGAACGATCCTGCTGTGACTGAAATACGATATCTGTGATGTTCTTTTAAAGACCTATTGATTCGTGTTATTCATAGTAAAAGACCGTGGGAAATTTGATTTTATTGTCAGGCATTCTTATGGTTAATAATGCATGTGCCTTCTGGGATAAGGACATGGGGCGGAACTAAGTCTCTATAATTCAACCCACCCCCTGCTTCAGTGAATAGACAAAATGGCCTGATTAGAGTGGTGTGATTTTACTTATCAATGACCACCCCTTAGATGAAAAGTCTCCTCCTTCTGCTCACTTCACAGACCTTGTGCTGGGAACTCACACTGAAGTTTTCAAAGTCTTGCATATTCATCAGAGATTATATGGAAAGAAGAAAACGCTAAGAACTGGTATAAATTCACATGATTAAAACAGTAGCGACTTTTGTTTTTCAGCACTAGGTACTGTAACCACACTTCTGTGATTATGTCATAAATAAACATCTCCATTGCTTAGGTAGTGCTATTTAGCTATACTGTTTTACTTTTATTTAAAGCTTCATAATAAAATACCACAAAGCATCATAATAAACAGAAACATGCTGAAGCCATGGAAGTGTAAAAAAACCATATAAAGGTATTGTTATAATATATTTATATAAATCAGCTATTGCTATTTTATCTCTCTATTATTTCTATTTACAAAGGACAATGACATATTCTTTTTTCCTTACTTTGAAGTTCAGCAAAGACGTTTATGTTCTATGTTCAACATAGCGAGAACAAATGTTCACTTTATATTCTGTGGTTTCGTAACTAGTGCAAAACATCTTATTAAATCAAATTAGACTCTGTACACAGTGACTGATCAATGCATTGAGGGAGTTTTTCATGTTACGCGATGAGACGCAATGTTTCGCCGATTTGTGCGTGTGCAGATTGACTTTGAAAAGCACGGAGTCGGGCGCAATATGGTAATGAGAAAAGGGGCGTTCCATATGCGCTTCTAATTAGCCCTGCTAATTAGAGGTGCAGCCTGCACCATGTCTGGACTCCGGATACAGCATCTGGAGCCTCTGCACTTTTTACCTTCGTGCAGGGATGCGGGGCATACAGCCTGCCCCTCTCCCTGCACTCTATTCAGAGCTGCACATTTGCTCATAAGTACAATAGTGCGTAAGTCTGCATCTGGCCCTAAGATAGTATTATGTATTTATTGATAGGTTTTTATATAGCGCCATCAGATTACATACCCTTTACAATTTTAACTATCAATAAGACATGACTGGGTGGTAACAGACAGAATGGGTGGGGAAGGGGTCTGCAAGCTTACAGCAATGTATACCAATACCTACTGTTCATACTGACAAGAAAAAACCTGGGTATTTCAGGCAAATTCACGGGTTGTCCGCAATGTGAACGGGGGTTGTTAAATATAAAAAAAAAACACTCATGTCACTGGCTTCATTGTGCACAGGCGTTCTTTAAAAAACTGGGTAATTGCCGGGTCTCCAGTGTGAACGCAGTATCAGTCTCCACAATTTGAGGGCATTTTCTGTGCAATCTTTGTGATAATATCCCCCCTGAACTATATGACTCTATATAACTATACATTCTGCTTGGAATCCCTACACTGATGATTAGTGAAGTCATTATTAGTCATTGTGAAAGCTGAGAGCAGGGAGGGTGACATTCTCTTTCACTTGTCACAAAGCATATGACAGAGTTGCCTATATTAGCAGTGACACTTCCTTATTATACTTGACACTTCCTAAATGCACCTATGCGGAATGACTCCTTCCAGGTGTACTGGACATTCTTCCAGGTGTACTTTCAAAACTTTTTTGAAGACAGAAGCTGCACCCCCATTACTGCACAAAAATTTAGTACTGGTCACAATTTCTCTTTCTATTCCATCACCTGAATAAGTTTAAGAGAACACTATTCTTAAATGCAGATTTGTGTTAAATAATGGCATTAGAACAGGAGTGGTCAGATCCTATGACTCAGGACAGAGGTTGTAGAATGTCATCATTATTTGTCCTGTGCCTAGTAAATGCAGAGTGGTCACTTCTTGACTCTAATGTAAGTATTTGTTTTATTTTTGTAATTGACACACTTGTACACAATACAAGAATTGGTCTGGGGTTGATGAATGAATTTCCACCTCTAAGTGCAACATAAAAGGAATAAAATCAGTCAAGCATGGGTTAAATAGACAGACTTTTACATTGTTTTAAGCATTACTTTTCACACTGTTGCAATCAAGGCTTTCTGATATCAGCTTGTGATATTTTATTTAAAGATGTCATTTAAGTTGTGTAATTATATCTTTCATGGCCATTGATTCAGTGATGGAAAAGAACAAGTGATTTTGTGATGATTGCTCACGAAATGATAGACTTGGTTTGTACCCCTGATAAAATAATCTCTCGTACTAAATGAAATGTTCCAAATGATATTACATGCAACATGTCCTTGCTGTACAAAATGACACTCACTATGGGAGACTAGTCAATAATGAAGNTATTTCNACCTATCATTTTAAAGTCCATGTGNTGATCTCTTATTCCCATTCCCTGTCTGTTGCTCTTTCATTACAGTCAAGCTTAANACATTATTCATGTTCTTCCTACGTATGCAACTGGCTATGGGNATCTTATATTTCCCCCTTTTACCCTTTATCTTTATGCTAGTAGGTTTCTTCTCCCTTTGTTTTAGCTACAGGCTATAAAAAAATACAAGCCAAGTCACAATAATACTGTATATTAGTACCTTGTTAATATGGTTTCTTGTACTCCTCCATGGCAGCGCTGACATATGGGTAATCCTCCCTTGATAGGTACTTCTGGAAAAGGAAACAAGTTGCAGAGCTATATAACATCCTCCCCTCCTACCACCAACAACAAGGGTGGGTTAATATGCGCTGAAATGGAGGAGTACAAGAAACCACATTAACNAAGTACTAATATAGTTTCTTTGGCCTTCTCCAATGGTAGCACTGACATAAGGTTCGTTCCTAAGCAGTATCCCCTAGCTTGAGAACAATAATAATGATAAATAAAGTATATACATAAGGGCCAGTTTATACTACTGCAAACCTGAACCTTAATGGAGTTAGCTGCTAGACCTTTATCTAGCCCTGCCAGCAGAAAATCTAAACGTATAGGTATAAGGTAAGCATCCCTGGAATGGTGGTTACACCAGTGTACATACTTAGACCAGATGTTGTAATATGTTCTATTAGTGGAGGACTTCCTAAATTTCAATAAATTTTACACTACCTGGTCTGACAATCCCTTATTACTAAAAAAGAAAAAAGACTGGTTTCAGTAACCAAGCCACTAGATTCCAGTGTCCTGGATTGGGATGGAGGAGGAGAGTGACTGACTGACTGACTGAGCAGGTCCTAACGGACCAGTAGCTTCCATGGTGGGGCTAATGGCATCCTGATTGCCAAGGGGAACCATGCTTTCCTAGACCTCCTCTGCCCTCTATTAAAGTACCTACCGGGTCTATAAGCTCTGACGTCTCTCAAGTCAGGCTGAAAAGACCTACCTAACCTAACATTTTACGGCCTGCTCTATCCTGCAGCAACCACAGGGATTTACCCCCTGAGGATTTGCTCATGGCGTCATCTAATTGTTGTCCGAATAGATAGACCCCTGAAAAGGAATAGAACAATTTCCTCTTTGATTGAGCATCAGTCGCTTATGGCTTAATCCACAAAGCCCACCACAGCACTTGCACCTATGCAAGCTGCCAATCTAATAGAATCCAGAGATACTTGTAGAGCCTTTATGAACCCACTTAGCTCCATTAATAACATCCTCTTCTAGCGAGTGACCCCAGCCATGCAATATTCTTGCTGTAGTAGCGATAGCTGCAGCAGGCTTCAGGGATGCTCCTGCTAGTAATTGTAGTTCTTTAAACCCCATTTCCAATATTTTGTCCATGGGGTGACGGAAAATAGAAATGTCCACCAGAGGCAACGTCATAGCGGGAGACACACTCTATAGCCAGAGTTCACCTGAGGACAAAACGGCCTCCAGCCAAGTGGGGCAGAAGGGAGAGGAGCCAGAGCCAAATCCGGCTGAAAGGAAGCCGCACACCACTGAAGGGGAGACACGGCTACAAATGGCAGGTAAGCATCTATAAAGGGAGTTAGCCACCTCTGAACACACATCCACACAACACCATAACAGGAAAGGAAAAAATACAATGGCGGTAGGAAGGGAGGATGTTATATACCACCGTGTCTTTTTTCCTTTCACAGAAGCACCTATCAGGGGAGGAATACCCATGCCAGCACTGCCATTAAGTAATGAAAGACAGACCAGGTTTGATGTTGATAGTTGTGTTTATTATTTTTCATCTAAAAGACATTTATCAGTTTATGTAAAAAATTCCAGATTGAGAAAAACAAGGGGCCAAATGGAATAGGTTTGAAGAGGTTGTCGTCCGTCCAAAATAAAGAAGCACACAAACTTCGAAAATGTGGTGAAGCATTGCTGAAAGTGTATCATGCCTGGACCAAATGAAATCTCAAAAGACTTACATTTAGGAATGTTCACTTTTAGAAAGTGGAAAGTGTTGCAAAAGTACATGTAAAAGTCTACATGTTCACCTGTCCATTGTAAGAAGTTCTCTATAAATGTGTATAAATTCTAAGGTGATAAACTGGGATATATTGTTACTCACTGCTAAATCCATTTTTATAGAAAGTACGTCTATAACTGTATTTGTATAGTACTTAGCTTCTGGGTGTTTTGTTAACCCCGAAGTTTCCAACAGGAAAGAAGACAGAACCCATTCCACCTGGTACAATACTCTGTTCCTGAGATTGCAACAATCAGTTTCTATGTAACCAGCTGTGTTAAAGGGGAAAACATATTTCTCTATGAGTACATCATCTTAACTTGCCACCCTCCACTGTGGTATGAATACTGTAATCATTTAATTGACAGGAATTATTACAATACCAATACCTGTCTGCTACACTGCTATAGTAATATGCGGCCAGAAGCTATGTATGTAAGTATGTATGTAAGTATGTATGTATGAGTGAACTCTTGTAACCTAAGCTGTAGTACTGATGAGAATAGTATTGTAATCATTACAGCGGAGGTTACAATACTCTGCTGTGTAATGAGAAGGGAAACCTGACCAAGGTTCCCATTTCCACCAATAAAAACTCAGGTCTATGCTCATCATGTGCAAAAACCCAAGATTCTTTATGTTGATGGGGTGCAAGACACTGTGTGCTACTTGAGAAATCATGCACAATATTAACTACATGCTAAAAGAGAATTATTTCTTATTTTCTGGCTGGCCACCTGCAATTTACCCCCTGTAAGCATGACTTTATGAACCGCATATTATATTGCTTAGAAATGCAAAGACAACTCACTGTACAAAGTCTGTAAAAAAATGGTTTCCAACAGAAAAGAGGAAGTAAAAAGTAATTTTAAACATCATAAAAATTTAATTGAGTAGGCAGGCATGACTAAAAGTCCATCAAAACTCTTCCATAGAACAAAGATATTGTCAGCATCACAATTTTGAACAACTGGAAAATGCACATAACTGTTTTATTATGGAACACAATAAAGTACATAACACAATCATCCAACGCTACAGACTAAAGAGCAAGCAAAGTATATACAGTATATTAATATTTCTTCAAATGAAATCATGTCCACCAAGTTATGGAAGGTTCTCCACTGTATATGGAACTGCAAACACGGACTGCCTAAAATCTGCCTTCTGAAATGTCACATTTCATTTCTGTTGATGAAAACCAAATGTGTGTTTGTGTGAGACCAAAAATTGCCTATTAATTTTACTTCTTCAGCTAGTAAAATGTTGTTCAGACGTAAAGTAAGGTTGTATTTTCAGGCACAAATCGAACCATTATATAGTCACAATATAGTAAACCCTTTCCCAAAGTATACACACAATTATTTCTACATAAACAATGGTAGGTACTACACCACTCAAACACTGCACATCTTTATAGACCCACAGCAAAAACGCAAAATCTCCATTAGAAAGCATAATCAGCCATCTCTGCAAATGGATCCTGGCTGTTAGTTATATTATGTTGACTTTTGTATGAAAGCATAACATACATTACCATAAGGGTGGAAGGGGAAAGAGAGTGCCCAGGTTTTCAAAAAAAAAATCTGCACAGAAATGTATTTTGTATCTGCTTTAGAGAAAGGCTAAATGATGAATCAGGACAATNCAAAATTAGAACACTTTGAGCTATAAAATTCCAAAGTAAAATGTATTCTGAATGCCAATGTGTAAACCATTTCAACAACAAGTTTCCATTAACAACCAAGGCTCAAAATACAAATGGAGATGCAAAATGTAGAGCAAGGATTACATTCATTTCTGTGAAAACGGTTCATGTGGTTCTGGCAGAATTATTAGAAATTAACTGTAGAATTTGGAGAATGTGCTGCAGGAGCTCCAGTTACAAACAAGTNTGATTAGAGAGAGCAAATAAATTGTCCTGTGTCTGGCTTAAGAAAAGTAACATGATATTGTNCCACTTAACATTTGTTTATTTTAACCAACAATGCAAAAGAGAGCACTCACAAGATGAAGCCCTGACCTGCCTCGTGATGCACCTGTATAAACCACTCTGACACTATGGGCTAGATTTCCTNAACATAGNAAACNATGAGATTCCAGCACTCACTTTCCTATGCTTTGGGTAACCTCTCCATTTCCCCTTTTCCAGTTTAGTAACTCCCCAAATCAATTTTAAAATGTTCCCACAAGCCTCTGCTGCAACAATATGCACACTAACAAAAGTATGCAGGAAAAGGAAGGGGAATAGATTATCACTGTCAAAGCTATTTGACAATTAGTTACAATGTGATCGAATGTGGTGGTGGAAAATAACTGTGTGGAAACCTTAATATATTATATCTCTTGCAGGGACAATACTCCTGAAACTATTGCTTTCATCGCTATAATGGATAACCGATACTCCCGCGGCCTCATTCTTTATATTACAACACAGCAATTAAAGCAGAATCAATAAAGACTACAGTGAGCCCCCCTTCACTCCATTCTTACATAGTCACCTGAACACATGCAGCAAGAATACCGCTGCCAGGTAACACTTGCTGATATGCAGAGTTTTACAAGGAATAACTCATGTTTCTTCTCTGTTCNAGACACAATGGTAATATAAGGAATAAGGTCAAAAGGGAANCCTGCCCTTCACATAAGTGACTAAATAAAATTATAGATGGTAAAATGGCTTTCTGATNAAATAAGTTTTTTTGTTTTTCCAACATTTATAACCTGATATAAATAAAGATGATTTTTTAACATATCTATTGGGGACAAGTTACTTTACCTGTATCGCAAGATCATCCTGGTATTTGGTTAATAATGGTCAGCACTGTGGTAACACTGAGCCCACCCAAGGCTTCATTCCAATAAAATGACATACCCTTTTTTTTCCTTTGTACAAGCTCCAATTTTAAAACACTATTTTACAAAGCAATTTAAATAAATATCAGGCTAGTACAAAAAGCTCTTATTTACAGTTGTACAAATGAACTGTATTCAGTGTAAATGCTGTGTTTCAAAATACACAATTTTAGTAATGCGAGTTTGTTCCTTTACAGCAATTCAGTTAGATGGTTCACGTTTATTAAAAACAAAATAAAGAGAGGGAAGGGGATAAACAAAACATGATTTAAAATTCAAGTTAACAATACATTTCTTCTCTGTGTAGAATTAAATATAGACAAACCCATTTAATATAAAGAATGGCGTCTGTTAAAGTGCTGATAAACAAAAATGTTGTGAATGTTCAGAAGTACACTAAACATTTCTTTAAAGCTTTAGTCTCTGACAAAGGTGACAATGTATGCACATTGCTGAGTAAGGTCTTTGTCCCTCCTGTTGCCATCACAGAGATGTAGTTTGCACATGAANGTGTCTGCAGGCCAGACGTTCTCCATTAGCCATCTGATGCAGTTTCAGGCTTCACTATTTGATAGGTTATTAAATATTCTGGATATGCCTAGAGAAAGATTATTGCACACATTAACAATGTTATTTTATTCAAATTATTACTGCAAATCAATACAAAAATTAACATTTGTGGTGTCACTGGAAACAAAACCATTTGTTTGGACTTTTTTTTTTAATCATGACATTATTAAGGTGATTTATAAAACAAAAAATTACTTGATTATTACAATTATGTCTAAGCATTTACTTTTTGTTTGTTTATTTAAATGTTGTGCTCAAAAATATTTATATTGATATTTTTTGGATCCAGGATGGTTTTTAAAATTAGATAGATACATGACAATTATACAGCACATTAAAGCTGGCCATACACTATAAGATAAATTGTCCCAATTGTAAGATTTTTCAAAAGTGGGTAAAACCATTTAGAATTGCAGGGGAGGTAAATTGAATTAATTACAATCAGTATTACAGGTGAGATATGATGTTTCCAGCCCAAGTCTAATAACAGTGTAACAGTAACGCTGGTCAGTATCTGTGTGCAACATGCAACAATAAAGTATTCTCCCTGCATGCAAACACTGACATTCATTTTACCTCCCCTGCAATTCTACATGGTTTTACCCACTCTTGAAAAATCTTACGATTGGAACAATTTATCTTATAGTGTATGGCCAGCTTAATATTTTGCACATTACAGAGCACCAATAATCACATTAATGTGAGATAAGATGTGCTCATTCATATATGTTTTGCATTCTATTTTCCTAAAAACACAGAATATTCACATCAGATTTTCCAAATGGTCTTGTTAAGATTCGCAATAAATTACCTGCTCGCCACGGTAGATGACGTATTCTGCAAGGGCGAGCCCATTTACACTAGGCCGTCCAGTGACTGAATGATGGCCAGGAGGAGAATGAGCCATTTTCATTGCACTAAACTGCAGAAAAGATTTCCCAAGGGTCACTCGACAAAACAGAAGCTGTCTGTATAGAGAAAATATGGCTGTAAGATTACTCACACAAGATTACTTATTAATACATACATTTCATATACATGTTAGCTTTAAATTAGGTTAATGCAAGATTGACGTATTCTTCTTTTATAGAATGAAGTACAGTAACAGTAAATATACAGATCTAAAAACACTGTATAGTGCGAAATATATATTTTGATTAAGGTATTAATATTTAATATAGTTCTAGTCAGAATCTCTACAGTGTTAGTCAGAATGTCAGCGCCATCTAATGGTGATTTATAGGTATAGTTTAAACCAGTGGTTCCCAATCTGTGTGCCGTGGCTCCCTGGGGTGCCACGACACTCTCATTGGGGTGCCACGACACTCTCATTGGGGTGCCACAAACTATTTTTTTCCAAATGTGGTTGCTCGTTGCTAGTATACAATTTTACGTCTTGTATAGGAGCAACACAAGATTTGATATTAACCTGAAGTATTTCTGTCTTTACCTAAATAGTTATTACTCTATTCTGACTCAAAAGCTTAAAAAATTAGAAATAATTTTGTCTTAGGGGTGCCTTGAAAAATTATGGAGAACCTAAGGGTGCCTCGACTGAAAAAGTTTGGGAACCACTGGTTTAAACACTTTAAAACAGACCAGGAAATATTGTTCATGTTAAAGTGCACAGATTAGTAAATGTCTGCGCAGAAGTGACTCTTGTAAGTAAAATCCCATCCTTTCCTGTACTTACTTACCTATGGCAAATATAACAGGACCGGTCTTTGTGAATTGGGCATCCAGTGCCTCCTCCAATGCCATAAACATACTGATTGCTTTTTGAAGAGTTTTCGGCAAAATATATACCAGCTCCAAACATCCCGCCAATGTAGGCATGCCTCTCATCAAACCCCTTGTGAATAATCGCATTTACAAAGGGAGAACCTGTTAATATATGGAAGGACAGAACACATCAGTAAAACTCAAATTAACACCTTTTACTAGCTCAAACACAGATCTATGGGATTTCTTCCAGGATCCATGTAACACACACTGATTACACTAATGATAAGCTATTAGCATGCCAGATGCAGTTTCACATAATGCAGTAAAATTAATCATGTACAGTAATAGTTGCAATGTACCTTTAATGCAAAAAAAAAAAATCAAACTGTGCAATTAATTCTATTTCTGTTATACCCTTTAACACCTTAACAGCAGCTAATATTATAAGAATAATAGAAATACCATGAAACAGCATCCTTTCATTGGCGTGATTATGGTTTTCCTCTGTAACCTCTTTTCTTTGGTGAGTGTATCTCTCCCAGAGTTTTTTATTGCAGACCTTCTGAATCTAGATAAAACAAGGACATCAGTTCAGAATTTTCTTGACGCTGGCTAACACATATGCAAAAAATGATTCAAGACCTGTACCTTTAATATGTTGTATCTGTTGAAGACACCACCCGCGTGTCCACCATCTCTATGTTCTCTCACTGTACTCTGCATCTAGATCATATGGGAGAGCATTGTAACAATGTAACACATGGCATTATAACAGACAATGACAGAAATCATTAAACGACTTTACCTCCTCATCCACAGAAATAAATTCCTTGTCGTCCGGAGCAAGGTCAATTAAAATAGTCCCACTGTTTGAGTTATTTAATGTTAAGTATGGATTTAATCCTGGAAGATGGATAAAAACAATATATAAACCATCATACTGAGACCACCTAGAAGAACAATGTAAATATGATACCAACGCCTGTAATACTAATACTGTAAAAGCTCCAGATGACTGAACCTCTGGGCCTATATTTACTAAACTTCAGGATTGGAAAGATGGGGATGTTGCTGGTTTAAACAATCTACCGCATAAAACATATGAGAAAATTCAGTTACCTTGTTGACCTGATATAAGCCTCTCCACGGCTTTAATGATTTTATGTCTGTGGCCATAGGCATTAATTCCGATCTCCTTAAACTCCTTGTGTCCCATTTCAATTAAGACATCAAGAGTGATCTGCAAACAGATTTTAAATTGCATTCGTATTAAAAAAATATGTAATTTCACAAAAAATTATGTTACTTAATAGCCAGATTACAAATATAGGTTAAATAGCAGTGTGTATCTGCTACATTAACCATACTACAGTCACCAGCTACTATAAAGAGCAGGCAATATATAGTGGCTATTTGAGCTCTGATTTATTTTGCATACTAGTGTTTATTGACACCAACTCACCTGTTCTCTTTCAAAGATGTCTATTAAGTGTTCAAGACCAAGGTTCCTCAAAAACTGATTGATGCTTAGGTCAACCCCTGGAACTTTGAAATAATAAACATTTAGGTCACTCAGCAAGCAATGTAAATTATGTACAAGTATAACAAACACCAGTTTAAATCTTTCAGTAACTGGACACTACTCTTATGCATCAAAGTCAACCATCTAATGGTTGTTAATATCAGTAAATAGTAAAGTTTACATTAAACTANTATAATATTATTACTATTGTTCTTTATACTGAAACAACATAACTAGCAATGCTGGCATCCCCAATGACATCTTGTAATTTTAANAACAGACAGATGTTGTGAAAGCTCCATCATGTCTTTTCAGGTATCAGCTATGTGTATGCTGTTTCTTGATCCAAGTTCATCTGGATTGTGAATGTTTGCTTGTGCTTGCTTTAGATGTTATTTTATCGGAGTACAACTGTTTATGTATAACACATGATTACATTTTAGTGATATTACATTTACCTTCTTCCTTTTTCTCTAATCCAACAGCACCTTCAGCTGCACCATTATTTGCAGAGGGGGCTTCGGGGAAGTTGGTAGCTAGGTTGTCCAAGCTGCTGGCTGCAGATAGTGTGGGTGGACTGGAGGGCACGGCAGANAGAACTCCCACCACTGAGGTTGGGGGCTGACAGACATTAATAAGCGGAGGTTTATAAAATGTAGGCAGAGCTGCTGGAGGCATGGCTGCTGTAAGAAGGGCACGAACGTCATCAGCCTGTTTGAAGAGAAGAACATAATGCTCATCATTGTATAAACTCACAGGATGTCAAGAAAAGTTATTGCTCAATTAAGACACATGATTACCACCAATGATTTATTGCATAAGGAAGTTACTATATAAACCAGACTATTTGGACTAAGACACTATTCTGTTGCCTTTGCCTACATGAGGGTACCCAAGTTGGAGCAAGTAGCCTGTGGCCTTCCCTCACTCCAAATGCTCTGCAGCAGTAGCAGATGCTGCGTTAAACCACATATCTATAGCATGGCTCAAGAAGTTTTTTCTTCCACTCTAACTATAGCTGTCAATATCGGCGTGCGGTAATTTACACAAAACAGAGATTGACATCCGAAAACGAGAAACATTTGAGAACAGGTCAGGTACTAATTGAAAGCCACACAAGCAGTGTAATACTTACAGTAACCAGGTCCAATGAGGTTTGGCCTTCTTGGTTTTTCAAGGTAGGGTCTGCCCCGTGTGCCAACAGCAGGGCACAGAGCTGAGTTCTTCCCTTCTGAGCAGCTTCATGCAGGGGTGTAAAAGCCCACTTGTCAGTGGCATTAACACATGCATTGTATTTTATAAGTAAAGCGGCCACTTCCACATGCTGCAAAATAACATCTATAATAGTTAGTCTTCTATGGCTTCATATATTATCCATAAAAAGGTTATATTCATATAATATATATTTATATACACACATGGAGAAAACTCTGCTAAGCAAATCAATATATAATTGACATATACAACATTTAAAAATGTTGTATCTCCAGATTTGACAAATGACAATAAAATAATAAAAGAAATGTGTTAAGCATTTAAAACATGCCATCTTAGATTACAACGTACCCCATAAGATGCTGCATTGTGCAATGGGATTAATCCCCCTTTATCTTGTGCGTTTACATCGGCACCATTCTGTAACAGGTACTCTGCTACTTCTAGGTTATTGTAGCCAGCTGGTTAAAAAGAAAAAAATAAGTGGTAGATTTACTGATTTGCCAATATTTTTGGCTGACATGGGATATCAGAGAATGACTGTACTTTTCAGACTCCGATTAATAGGACGCAGCACTGTATAAGATGCACCTAATTGCACACAGTGTATGAACCAGAGACAGACATTGGGACATTGTCAAGCTTTTAAAATGAGACCTCATGCGCAGTTTCAAATGATTCTGCAGTATTGTTGGTTAATACACACTGTAAAGATTTTGGAGTATTAGTGTCTTATATCCTGTAGAATACACAAGCCGCTCATCAGGAGTCTTTCATGCAGTCACATAAGGAGCGAGTAAATGCCAGCGAAGCTGCTTAATACTGACCTGCTAAATGTAACGGTGTGGAGTGTCTGCCCTGGGTATCCCTGCAGTTTACTTTGTCGGGTGCGCACAATTTCTTAACACGAGTCACGCAGCCTCTTTTAGCAGCATCTAACAAAGCTGCATCTCCACGCAGGAGATCCTGGATATCTGTATCACCATCTTTCACAAGGTCCAGGGGTGTATTACCATCTCTGTTCTTCTTTGTTGAATCTGCCCCATGCTGATGAAAATGCAGGATTTTAGTACTTGAAATCTAAGAGAACTGGTTTCTCTTTATTAACTGCTCTCCTTTATAAATCATGTGCAATTACAGCTATGTATTAAGTGCATGCAGAAATTACATATTAAAAGTATATTAGGGTATTACTTCCCCTTCTAGGAAATCATATTTTCATGTTAGCTGCTGTTAGTTGTTGTCACCTTAACGTCACCTTAAGGTTTCAGTGAATTGATCAGATGAACAACACAAAGTTACTAGGCAAAGGATTACGATGTTTCAGAAAGCATGACCATACCTGCAGTAATAGCTTACAAATCTCATATTTCCCTTTTGCTGCTGCTTCATGTAGAGGTGTAAATTTCCACAGATCTGCAACATTAATAACTGCTCCATGCTTGACAAGCAGCTCAGTTACCTCATAATGTCCATAGGAGCATGCATTGTGTAAAGGAACAAGACCACTAAAAAAGGGAAAAATAAGAAATAGGTGGTAAGCGGAGAAGTTATTTTGTGAATTAAAGCAAATGTCAAATGTTTGTCCACTCATTGTGAGATGATCAAACTATAGATAGCTCATATTACATATACACACACCCCTCCAAATGCATAAAAACAAATTGCTGTGGTGGACAGACTCTACAGCCTGTCACACCTACACAGACAGTGTGACAGGTGCTTCAGCTCCAGCTACTCCATAAGTGTACAGTGCAGGCACAGGTTCAGGCAGCAGTTTGCATGATCAAACAGAGGAGCTGCAGCGCCTGTCACACTGAACCTATGTACAAAGGGCTCTGTGTAGCCCGGTGACACAACAACTGCAGCATCCCAGAAATCAGGCAGCCCCCAGGATATCTCCAATGATCTTTGGGAGGAGACACCTTAAACTGTCCATGGGCTTATATCTACATAAGTTTTGTCATTTGCATCTCAAGGTCACATATCACACAACTGGCGTTGCACTTTGTTTCTATTTGTTTTTAGGGAATCAGGNACAGTCCCCATAAATGCAGGCACTGCAGCAGATGATACAGGATTTAAATTAACCAGGGCTTGGTCTACATCCTTTAAACTTTCAGTATAAGTTATGGATCTTTATTTTATTATTGTTTATACTGTATGTATGTATGACCATTTGATATCTATAGTCATTCACACATTATATTGCTAAGATCTACCACATTCTATGTTTTATAATCACTTTTTTTTTTTTGCAAAAAATAAGATACATTAGCACCTTGTAGAGCAAACAGTAAAGACAGTTGCATATAGGAAGATGTGCATTAAAAGTCACTTAAAGAAGCAGATTTCTATTTAAAACAGATTACAAAAGATTTCTATACAATCTATTGCACGTAACAACACATTTGGCTCACCCTTTATCTTTTGCATGGACATCAGCGCCGTGTTGCAACAGATATTCCACAACAGCCACTCGATTGTATCCTGCCGCAAAATGGAGGGGAGTAGACTGACGGCCTTCCACATCTCTGCAGTTCACTGTCTGTGCATTGCACAGTTTCTAGGTAAGGAAACAAAATTGGTCACCGATGCCCTACAGAGTGGTTATATTCACTAAGCAGCTTTCCAATAACATCTGCCTATGCCATCAGAATACATTAAACCAATAATGACACAGCTCCCCATAAAGTTCAGCCTGCGATAGGACTTGAAGGTAGTCAACAAAGGTTAGCGATATCTCTGGCTTTCACTGAACGGATAACATTACTATTACTAATAACTAACATTATTGCAGCTTGCATACATCAAATGGTTAAATCAAATATTTATTCTACACCAGAGGTTCCCAAACTTTTTCTGTCGAGGCACCCTTAGGTTCTCCATAATTTTTCAAGGCACCCCTAATACAAAATTATTTCTAATTTTTGAGTCAAAATAGTGCAATAACTATTTAGGTTAAGTCAGAAATACTTCAGGTTCATATCAAATCTTGTGTTTCTTCTATACAAGATGTAAAATNGTGCTTCTAAGTAACACTATCAACATAGCACCACGTTGGAAACAACATTCCACGGCACCCCAATGAGAGTGTTGCGGCACCACAGGGAGCCACGGCACACAGTTTGGGAACCACTGTTCTACACAATCAAATACAATCAGAGACAAAACAAGTTCAGTAATGCTAATGGTAATAAATGTCTGCTTATATTGAAATAAATATAAATTATATATATATATATATATATATATATATATATATATATATATATGAATGGCACTCTAAGTGGGGTGCATACGTGTGTATGCCATACCACCACCTCTCTAATGATCTCATTGAAAAGCTATACATCTCCATTGACTTATTATTTAATAGTTTTACTAGCACCATAGCACCACTTGTAAATGTTTTACTTAGAACACTCAGAACAAGCGAGACATAAACCACTGAGCGCCAGTGATGAGGAATTTGTTTGGGCACTTTATCAGCATCATTTGTGTACAAGATATATTATATGGTGCAATCGATTAAATCTTATATTGAGTACAGATTGATTCACATTACTTCTAAAGACTATTTTTAAGGTGNTGTACATCTTTCTTATTGGGTTTAATGGTTTCAAATATATATTGAGTTTATGTGAGTTGCAAGTGTTTGCACCTTAGCAATTAGCACTGCTAATCGTAGTTTTTCATTTCATTTTATTGTAGTGGTTTTATGGCAGTGTGCTGCTTTTGTGTTTGTACTTNTTATGGTTATATTGTAATTATTGACACAAATCCCTGCTTTCTGTAAGGGGGCAGCACTCATCCATACTTTTCTATAACATCTCTATATTATCAATATTCACTGCGCACAGACCTGTGCTGTACTTAGGTTACATATAACAGCATCCAGTCTTATTTGTAACTACCCGTAATGTAGAGGTTCGAGAACTTCCACATGAAAGCACATCATACAGAACACAGAAATACTCACTTTCACTATATCTATGTCTCCAGCTTTAGCAGCTTCCAGCAACTGGCGATCTGCATCACTGTTACTGAACGTTAACCCTTCTGTTGAAAAATAAGGCTGAAATGAATGCAAAGCATCTGAAACAGGACTAATTATTGTTTTTGTTACATTTACATCTATTGCTGCCCCATAAGCACTATACAATCTAAGTTCCCAAATACACACAGCTACACACGTCTAATAACCTCAAGACCATATTTTTGCATGTGTGTAATACAGATCATACATACCATGGAGCAGTTGTTGTACACTTTCATTTCCCATTTGAAGGGCAGTAAATCCCTGTAGTGATACAAGTGCTGGATCACAACCTGAGTTCAAAAGAAGTCGGCAGGTTTGCAGATGGCCACAATGTGCAGCGCGGTGGAGACAGGTCTGCCCCAAGTTATCCAAAGCATTAACCTAGGGACCAGAAACTCAAATTACATGCAGAACTATGGTGCTGGGGGAAGNAGTGACTACCTCTATGCGGCATATAGACGATAATGTAATCTGTTTGGTCGAAAAGTGTAAACACAGTAAAGTTAATGCTCAGAGATATAGGGACACAGCATCTGTGTAAAGGTTTATAAATAACCAAGGCTGGTAACAAAGACTGCACTTACAAATCAGGTAAGGAAGTCTGCCTGGTTTATATGTCCATTAGAACAGTACTGCGCATACACAGCATAAAAAAACCCAATGATAAGATTAGAACATGGTTGTTCCAGGTGATGATTTGTACCCGTTTCCGCAGGTACACTATTTCTGGACCAGCCCCAATAAAGTACATGAAATTACGCTCATGGGGACTTTAACTGTAACTATGGCTAAACATAACCTCTAATTATGCATTCTTCATGGGTTTCAATGAAAAACACATCTAGAGAGGATATAAACCATATGTTTCCTCAAACAGAATTCCTACCTTGGCCTCATGTTTCACCAACACCTCCACCACATCGTTATGGCCTTTCTCTGATGCTACATGAAGCGGTGTCAAAAAGCTAAAACAGACAAATAAAAGCCATCATTTAAAAATAAATGAAAAGAAACGATGGGAAACAGTGGAAACACATATGTCTTTTATAGGGACTTACTCTTTTGTCTTGTCATTAACATTCGCCCCTTTCCTAAGTAGTAGTTCACATACTTGTTTCCTCTTGGGGTATGGAGATAAAGCTGCAAAATGCTAGTAAAAAAAAACCCAATAAATGTATTTTTTGATTAGTCAGAAAATGACCATTTGTACTGTGCAAAATACCTCACACAACATTATTAATACTTAGAATGACCTGAAACCTTGTTTTACAAGACAGGAAAGAGGGGACAAAGCTATACTTGTTATAGAGAAAAAGCTGAAAAGATAAGCATGTTTTCCCTGGAGTCCCATGTTACTGGGAAGTAGGGCGAGACAGTTGACCTATGAATAGTTTTCGAATGAAAAACCCATTGAGCCTGGGTTTTTTTTTTCACTCTGCAGTCTATGACATACATTGATTTTCCACAGTACCAGAGGCTATGTGGAATGCTCTCATGAGAAAGTAGATGCAATCTTGCATTCGCGGTGCTTTAATGGTACAGAAATAAAAGAAACAAGTGTGAATATTTATCTAAAACTTCATTTAAAGGCCAATAAAAGTTCAGGGAAACACCCTGCTCTCAGCATTGTCTCATCCGTAATCAGCCTCAATCTGACCATAACTCAAACTCGCTGCTATTTAAATGCAGATGCACATCATCTGTGTTGTCTGTCAAGTAACAATTGTAAGCAGGTGTATAATTTACACTAAAGTGTTTGGATTGAGCATGAACAAAAAATACTATAGGCGTTAAAGTTAGTAACAAAAATGACAAAACAGAGTAATTACCAGTGCAGTCTCGTGAGTCTGAGGGTGTTTGAAATTCACTATTTCCAATGAGAGATGCTTTTTAATGCGCGCTGCATCGGCTTCTCTAGCTGCCAATAGCAGAGAATGACCTTTAAATTCATCTAGAAAGAAAACAGGACACATATTACTGTCGTCACAGAATGAAAATATTTTCATGGTATTTGTATAAATATATATTTATTTCCAACAATAAACAGACATCTTGATCTTGTAGTCAATTGGAAAATATTGCAAGAACAACATTAAAATAAAGCAAAACGTTACCTTAATGAACCATTTAGCATTTGTATTCCTTAATGTCATTCAATGTAAACTACGGTAAGTCATTTATTGTTTACAGCAAGCACTGTATTAGTAACATTTTTGTCAGAGCCATAATGCGCAATACTACTTTTATGCAGCTGCTACCTACAATGTTTCTGGTTGAGAAACATACATCATCACACAGTAAGAACCAGTAATTTCGGCAGAATAATGAAATCATCAGTACTCACATGCTAATTGCTCCTTTAACTGTGGTGTTGGTGCCAAATCGATAGCGCTTTTATTGTGGCAATTGAGCATGTGAGGATCGGCTCCATAACTAAGTAAGAGAGAACACACTTCCATGCGGTTCTTCGAGGCAGCTTCATGAAGAGGTGTGAATTGCCAGAGGTCCATTGCATTCACGCAGGCACCATGCTAAGAAGAATCACATCAGGGAACATTTAACACACTATTCTTTATTAAAGGTTTATTATTATCTAAACGATCCAGTGGGAAACTCAGAAAGGTTTGTACATTATAATGTACTAGTGAAATTTTAGGCCAGGGTGAAACCACCACCCCCCCCAAAGAACAAAGGTTTATAAACTGGGTTACTCTGACATGCAGCAGCTGTGGATTTTCTTCATGGCCACCTGACAATAGGCAGCAGATTTTAGCCCCCTCAGTAAGGGTTTTTTTTTTTGTGGGAGATGATACCCAATCTATTCCACAGATCACTCCCAACCATCCCAATGTACTGAGCATAAATACCAGCACAAATGAATAAGAATGATGTTTTACAGTCCTAGGTGTAGAAATAGGATGCAATTACTAATGCACACGTGCACTTCACAGGCAATTATTACGGACCAGACATCTATAATGCTTGCAGTGTCCATTGCAGGGTCTGGAAGGGGCAGAGTGCATACAGATAGCACATATGGTGGAGAGCCATGTAAATAGTACAGTAAGGGCTGCATTTGCTTCATAAATGATAAAACACACACGTGTTTGTGGCGGATCTTTCTCCTATTTACAAACATATGTGCAAAGAGAATAATACTTACTTTTACAAGAAGATCTGTGACTTCATAGTGGCCATATGAGCAAGCATTGTGAAGAGGCACCAAATCTCTACAATCACAGACATTACAAAGAACATCCATGAACAGCAAATCATTCATTATCCACCAATGTGTTATTACACATCACCTTACAGATTGCACAATATCCTGCAGATGATGCTAGACTTTCTAGAGAGTACTAGGAACTATTCATTTAAACTAATGTGTTGCCAATTATAGCAAGGGCAGGGAATTAATTTAAGGAGTGTTAAAAAACTGTAAAGCTAAGCAGTATGATGGCACTAAATAAAGATCTGTTCATAAATGTGAATAATTTAATAATTTAATCTCAATTAGCTCTTACACAACAGAAGCTACATATTGATATGACATTTTTATAGCATTAAAGTATTTTTATTTCTTCTGGTTATATTTAGTATACGTATTGTATTTTCATAAAACACACGTGAGGAAATTATAGAATTATTTACACTTTTTAGCCTTTCAAGCTATATAAACGAAAGCTAAAGAAAAATAACAAGGTGTCCTATATAAAGCACTATAAATAAAGTGCATATGGGAATCTGTTGTCACTTTGAGGAACCCTTACAGATACCAGGCAAGGATTGGTACACTAATTTACTAAAAGGAAAAAAAAATAACAAAACAAGACAATGAAAATAAATCCGAAGCTCAACATCTGTCAACGCATAGCACCAGTGCAGCTTAACTAGCCAGAGTTCACGACAGAATGTGTATAAATGAATATCAATGCATACCCTTTATCCTTGGCATGTACGTCTGCTCCATGCTGAAGTAATAGCTGTACAATTTTGACACGGTTATAGCCAGCAGCTAAGTGTAGAGGCGTTGACTGTTGGAATAGTAAGAAACACAAAGGTTAAATTATTGTACACAAGGACAAAATGTAATGTCAAATAGTAATACAGAGAATGGTGACCACTAAAACGTAGCTTAAAATAAAAAAAGGATTCTGAGGGTGGATATTATCTTAATTCCATAGGAAACAATCAAATTGTACATTCAATGGAAAAATCATGTACCTGGAAAGTCATTTCATTTCCCCAAGCTAAACTTACCCAACATTGAAACACTGACATATAGAAGAAAAAAACAAAAAAACAAAATATGCTGATCAATCTTACCCTTACTTTCCAATGCAGCTTTGTTAAAGAAAACTCAAATTATAACCTATAGTAACAAATGGGCTCAGAAACGGGATAACAAGCTCAGAGTATAGTAGGATACTGGGACTTTAATGGATTCACATAGAACTGATGTCTGTGCAGAGTAATCCATCAAAAAGAAATGACAAAGATCGCTGCATGGAAGGAAATACTACTATCTGATAAACTAGTGCAGATTACTTACTGACTAACAGGCAGACTCTCTTATATAACTATGAGTACAGGTTGTACATACATTTTAACTTACAGCCAGGTCTCTCCTCACATTTATGCCATCAGATACTTTCCACTAGATGTTAGTTCACCTCTGCCGTGCCCTTTATTGTTATAATGTCCCTGTTCTTTGTACACGTTCCAAATAGAAGGCAAACAAACCCACAAGCCGTCAAAATGTTATGCAGCACCCACTACAATGTAACAGGAACCCTCTCAACAAGTCCAAAACAAAGGAGTCATAGGCTAGAGCCATGGTTCTCAAACTGTGGGTCGGGACCCCAGAGTGGGTCGCGACCTCATGTGCATGGGGTCGCGACTTCCTCAGAGAGACCATCTCCCAGTTGCAGGCCAGGAGCTATGGGACCCACTGGCCCAGGCACTAGTGGGGTGCCACTGTGATACATGCGTGATGTAGGTGATTGGTGGCTCTTGGCCTCCTAGACTGCTTCACTGAACCACTTCCATCTCCACATTCATTTGTCACATAGGATGCCAGTTGTCATGATGCACAAATAATGTAATGTCCAAAGAGTTAAAGGGGACCTTTCAGCCTCTTTTAACCCTCAAATTAACCTCATGAAGCTGTATAGTTTGGTACAAAACATTTTGTTACCAATGTTTAAAATGATAATCTGATGTCTTGGTGAAAATATATAGGGGCAATGTTTGGCGGTAACTTGCTGGGGTCATGTGAAAAAATTTTTTGTCAGATGGGGTCCCAGAGCAAAATAGTTTGAGAACCCTGGGCTAGAGAAATGAAACTTCCACTGAAACCAGACACAGAGCAAACTATTCTGATTGACTCCTCAAGTGGGTAAGTGTGGGGCACCAGGGACTGATTTCAGGTTTGAAATGATGGCAGAATTCACTCATTTTGTAAAAACAAGAAGCCTGGGCTCTAGATGGCTGTACTGCTGNCATATGGATGGAGCACACAATAGCTATATCTTTAAATGAAATGGTGCATTACCTTTCTTCCATCGCTGGCATGAGAATTAACATTAAGTGGAGTCAGCAGACCCATCATTTTCTCTTCATTTCCACTTCTACAAAAAGAAAAACTCCGGTAACATTTGATTGTATCACAAAAAAACAACAACAACGCTAATAATAGTGAATACATCATTTTATATCAGCAGATACATACCGAGCACTTTCCAGAAGTTCATCTTTCTTGTATTCCCCTGTAAAGGAAATGCACATGTGAATTATAAGCAGCAATAACTGCAAAACAGAAAAACAAATACAATCCTATGGGCCTGTATTTACTAAACTGCAGAAATGGAAACGTAGGGATGTTGCCCATAGCAACCAAACTTATTATAGCTTTCATTTTTATTTTACACACTGGAGAATGTNAGCTCAAATCTGACTAGTTGCTATGGGCAACATCTCCAGTTCTCCTTACCCTCAGCTTAGTAAACCTGGACAATAATCTCTCAAACAAAAATACAGCCAACACCTTACACTAACAGCACCAACCTAAACCTGGCCTAAAAGATTAAGGGCACATAACACATAGTCCTAACCAGCTATGTATTAAAGGCTTTGGGGAATTACATGGTTTATTGTGAACTGCAAGAGTGAAAATCAACATTAGCAGCCTGAGCTATTTGCACAATGCAGCGACTATTACCTGTAAGCACTGCTTTTGCAGATGGGTCAGATAAATCCAAAGCAGTTCGGCTGTCTGTATTCCGGATTGTGGGATCTGCTCCATGCTGCAGTAGCACTAGAAAAACAAAAACACAAACATACAGTGATAAAAACAGCACAATATATACAGCAGTGTTAACAGTTATCCACAGTGTTAAAGCATTAGCCATAAAATGATGACTACAAATTGTTTATTTCGTTTCCCACAAATATAAAAAGTAGACACAAATGTTAACCCGCACATTGATCACAACATGTCAGACATTTACAATCAATATCTAACCAGCCTTGAATCAATAGAGGTTAAGGGCCAATTGATTGCTGGCAAAAGCATATGTACATGCTTTTAGAAACAATAATCCCCATTCATTCCAAAGTGAATGTAGGCTTCTTAAATGTAGAAGCAATTTATAATTAAACAGTTTTACACATTTTATCCACACAGTTATCTATATAAAATAGTTTGTCACATAAAGCTTCCTCTAAAACATATAAAGAATGTGTATAAAATGTGTGCATTGAGCTAATCATGCAGTTATCAGACCAATGGTTGCTGTAGTGTATAGACAAGATTATCTACCCCCCCCCCCCACAACGTGATAAAATGATAAGAAACAAGTGGTCTTTTTATCTTTATTCCTTCCTAAAACCCTTCTAGCTACTGATAACTTGTGTGTGTCGGCATTTCAAATAATTGGACATTCCCAAGTTTTGCCATCTCTTTAACTCCATAATCATCAGAGTAATAAAAGCTCATTCCACGATTGACAGCAAGCAGGTAAGCAAGATATTGCTGTGTGACCTCCCAGTGCTCCTCCACATCAATGTGAATTACTTTTAAAACCGTGCTGCCATGCGATGCCCCTGTGGCGCCCACTAACTGAGAAAAGCGAGAGGAGCCGTACTCATAGANGAGTTTTAGTGGCTGTGGTACACATTCATGGCAAGATGTGCATATTCTTCCACATATAATATAAGAATAGACAGTCCTACCTATGCACACATCTATTTTGCCCTTGATTGCAGCCTCATGGAGTGGGGTGTAATTCCAGTTGTCACGGGCATTAGGATCAGCGCCATGTCTCAGCAGGAGATTGACAACTTCAGCGTGACCAAAAGAGCAGGCGTTGTGCAGAGGAATCAGACCGCCATCATCGCGAGCATGGACNTTGCCACCGCTCTGCAGCAAATGCTCCACCACATCCTTCCGGCCAAATCCTTGGAGACAGAAGAGAAAAAGATATTAAGACAAAAGTCAACAAATGTTAGGGATAAGCAACATCCTGGACACACATTGCACATATAATAACTACATCTAGACAGAAGCCACACACTTCACACATTCTCTGTGTTACATGAAATCACTGATATTTGTATTGTACGAGCTGCATTTTCCTACCTCACATACAAAGCAAACTGTNCAAATAAAAAGCCTGTATGATGGCAGACAAGAGACAGGTTTTACAAGTTTGGGNTTTTCTAGTAAAATGGGGCTTGATAGGTTTAGTTAAATGACGTGACGGCACATTATACCCTGCAACTGCAGAGCTAGGCAAATATGCCACAACATGGGGTGTCCACACCTAGTTACAATGCAGNGAGGTATGACATGACAGAAGCAGATGTCTCTGGAGTGAATTATATATGCTTTAAAGGTATACATGTATGTATTCATTCAGCTGAATAACTTCCAACACATCAGGGTTTATAACATATACTGGATGCCAGGTCAACANGACGGCTAGAAATTGGGACGTGATGACAGGATTCACTTCAAGGGGAAACCACAGGTCACCCTGCAGCCTCTGTCTTCCCAGGTAGCACCCTGCCCCTGTACTGCCAGCTGAATATGGATCAGCGGTAGCGGGGAATGAAGGGACCTTCCTACCTATGTGCAACCATCAATAGCCCAGCACACCACAGCAGAAGAGATGTATGGTAGACTTCCTCTTAAGGCAAGTAAGTAATAATAATTATATATCTAACCAAAATTTATGTGGCAGATTTTTAAATATATAACTCCACACAAAACACCCAGGATCTTTTCAGAAACACTGACTTCTCTTATATGATAAGAGCTCTCAGCACTTACAGAGTATAACTTCAAGAGCTTGGCCATTTTATGTCATTTATATTCACAAAGGACTGGATCCAGACTTACGCACTAATGATCTAATGAGTGTAAAGTTACAAGTGGGCATGTTGACTTGCAGGGAAGGTTGAGAGATGTTTCCAGCACAAGTCTAATAACAGTGTAACAGTAACACTGGTCAGTATCTGTGTGCAACATGCAACAATAAAGNATTCTCCCTGCATGCACACACTGACATTCATTTTACCTCCCCTGCAATTCATCATGGTTTTACCCACACACAACTTTTGGAAGTAAGTTACCAGGAGAGACGCAACAAACCTACTCTAGGAGATGTACACTAAGAGGATATTGCAATGGGGCAGGGAGTAAGTTTATTTAGATTTGTTTAAGTTACAACATATGATGATGCTATATAAAAACCGGTTAATATGTACACTGCCCAATAATCTAAATCTGTACCTTAAATATATACATGGCACGTACGGGCTAATAACGTCAGGAAGAAGTGTAGACGGAATTAATGCGCTGGACCCAAAATAACTATCAGATGGTTAAATCATACAATTACAAGTGTGTAATGCTGCTGGTTCACACACAATCGCATTATATTGTGTTACGGATTTATTTTTGCAATCAGGAGAAATCTTTAGTTTACGTGCATCAAGGTGCGGGTCAGGGATTGACATTGTGAGTGGAGTCTGTAATGTGTACCCAGCGTAAGAGCATCTCTCTGCTTCAAAGACATAACTTGTCTAGGTAAGAAGTGGGAAATAAAAGGCAAAGGGAGGTGTCTCTGCTAAGAGAAGNGCACTTCATGGGAGATCCTTATCACCAGCTTTGTCTATGCAAGCCTGGGAGCAAGAGGCGATCAGATGCCCAAATGTCCAGGGATGTTTACCATTGCATGCAAAGCTATCCATCCTGAATGCTGAAGGCAACAGATAAAGTTGTCAGGTTTAAAAGGTATGCCGTGACANACACACACTAATACGATAACACAATGCACAATTTCCTTTCTTGTCATGCTTACTACTTGTGTGTGTATGTGCATGAGGATCTCACACGTGTAAGGGTGACCCACACTATAGGGATCTTCTAAGCACAACACTGAGCATGTAATAGAGNAAAGGGGAACATAAGAGAATTCCCCAAATCCTTTTACTTCTAATGCAGATTACTATTGGAAAGCATTTTATTTACTGCGGTTGTGAACATAAATAATTGTGGCTGCAAGCATTTTGTGTCTTTTGATTGTAATAATGAATTTTATTATTTTACTGTATGATTTACATGTTCCCAATACAAAACCTTCCCCCACCTGATATTAAACTAAAAGTAACAGATCTGGTGTATGGAGTGATACACGGTGTAGTATGCAGTGGTGACAGTGACCCTCCCCTATTACACCCAGTTACCAGGCAAAATGTAGCAGATTCTGGTGGGGAAAAATGATTTATATATACCAGTGAGGAACAAACATGAAGAGGTGTGTGCATGTAACATTGTCCTGCCATGGCTTTAATGGGCCTCTGCCAATCTATATTAACTGAAGTTTGCAACACTAAAGTTTACAATGACAGTAGTTACTGACTATGAACCAGACCAGAGTTAAGGCTTTGTGGCTTTTTTCCCCTATTCTAATGGTGGGACGGCCAGGGTGTCATGCATAACACACATCCACATTCGGGAGGCGTGAGATATTTAAATTATCTGCGTAACAAGTTGTGCATTACTTGTGTGCGATGGGATTGGTCTCCGCGCACCCACACACACAGATTATGATTGCCTGGTGATATGACAGCAGACCTCTATGTTAATATTGACTTCACACAACAGTCCTGGTTTTAGTCATTTGTTTAGCAATGAATGACAGGGACGGGTAACAGCACACTACTCCTGTAAATGGATACAGTGCTATGAGCAGTCAGTTAAGGGTTATCTAGGTGTGGTGACTCCCCACTCATGACATATTGAGGTAAAGATACTTTTACTGCATGTCTGAAATTCCTGATACATATAAGCGAGGAATGTATGTGGCCAGGAAGAGGAACCTTTAAACCTGTGCTCTTATATGTAGGATAGCCTGGGCTCTGTAATGTGTGAATAAAAGAGCATTGCATGAACGGACATGTCACCAACAAGACACGGCTGCCTCGTCTGCAAGGAAGATACACCTGTCTGAATGTATTGTATGTAAAATAATAATGCTATAGAGCTACACAATAAAGGAACCAATCCAAACAACCACTGTTACACACTATTACATCCATACTACGACAAGATGAGTCATGTTTGGGGTTTTCTACAAAATGAAGTTACACAATAATAAAACACAAAGTTCTCAGTGTCATTATTGTTACTGCACACCAGTCATGGAGACGTTCATTGCATTTACGCTACACGTGACACAGACACACAACACTTCACAATGACAACTACAAACTGCACAGACAACTGGCAATGTTCCGGCATTTCCCTCCACCCCTGAGACTCCCATATTGCCTGGGTCCACCTAATCATCACTGAAAGGGTTACTGTAAATGAGACTACATAAGGAACGGTCAATGGTCTCACTTAATAATCAGAGGTCCCCAAAGACTCCATATGAGCATCAGTAGACCCCACTGCATTAATTACACTGAACATCAAATATCAGTGGTTGTACAGAGGTTTCACCAATGATACAGCTCCAATACATAATATCATATAATAATACTGTCCCAAAACAGTTCTGCTTGGGTGCTGAGATGTAAACCATGCACCCAGCTACAGCCTTCACCTGGCCACACACCATGCAATAATCTGGTGCCTAATCACTGCATAATGTGAGGCCCGAAATGAGAAACTCCAAACATGATAGCGTGACACAAGACCTATATCCCAGAGGCAGCGTTATATGGTGGGGTAATAAATAGTGTACATCAGTGGTTTCCAGACTCTTAGGGTCTCCAGGATATTTCTAGACACCCCTAATGCTAATAGTAATAATAAACAATTTCCTTTATTTTAAGTTTAAAGTCAAAACCGTATAATAACTATTTATGTAAAGACAGAAATACTTGAGGCTGGTATCCAGGGCCAGACTGGGACTAAAAATCGTCCCTGGCGTTTAATGCACACAGGCCCACATAGAGCTATCCACCAATCACACTGCTGATAGTTATCCTCTTTTTCTTCTAGCCGGCAGCCAGCACACTGATTGGTGGATGGCTGAAGCTCTCCAGAAGCACTTGGTAGTGGCCCATCTCTCCAGTGGCCAATCTGGCATTTACCAGAAGTACCAGATGGCCAGTCCGGCCCTGCTGGTATCAGATCTTGTGTAGCTCCTATACAAGAAATAACATTGCGCTGATAAGAAACACTAGCAACGCGCCACCATGTCAGAGAAGCCCCAGAGAGAGAGCACCACCGCACCACATTGAGTCTATAGGCGCAGAGATTGCAAACCACTGGTGTACGGAAAGTTTTGGGATGAGAGTAAACACAAGTGAAGATACACACTGGAGGCTGCATAGAGCCATCTGTAACACTTCATTCTGAATAATAAATATATAATAACGGATAAATAATCTCAGCATAGGGATTCCTCAACAAAGCTACAGGATGAAGGGAATACAGCATTGACCCCATGACCCCCCCCAAATCCCCAGTGGCCCCATGACAAGCACCCCCCCCTCCCAAATCCCCAG
>JABWIB010004033.1:11726-24432 GCA_016617825.1 Platyplectrum ornatum
CTCTGTCAGCTGTCACTACAGCAACCATTCTAGAAGCTTCTCTCTTTTTAACTAATCTCAATCTCAGTGTTACATCATGTCTGTATTTGGCCATGCAACAGGTCAGCCAAGTCAAAGCATATTAATAAATTAAAACTGTAATTCTCCAGTATGTAAAATGGAGAAGATTTTTTTTTTGTGTGTGTTTGCCAAGAGCTGTTCAGTGTTTTGTAAACATTGGATTAGGGTCCTGGAGTTGAAGAGATGGAGGGTTCACAATCCACAAGGTCCAGTACAGTCCAGTCCAGTCTTTGGGCTGTTTTACCTGAAAGCAGGCTTATTAAGGCTCTGCACCCCTGAAGCCTGTTTATGGTGNTTCAGGAAATGAGCCCTATATCTCTTAGCAGGGAAACAGGCAATCAGCCTGAGAAAGACACACTCTGGGAAACTTACAAGCTGGTGTGAGTAATGTGCTAATGCTTTTGGGCTGTAGGTCCTACCTCCTGTTACGATACCCAAGTGTTTAGTTAATGCACAGGTGGGATACAATTTGTATTCTCTTCCACAAATATAACTAGCTGGGGTTAGTTGCATCAAATTCTGGACTGACGTGATGATTTCTGGCTTCTGTGTGTTTGGAGCTGTCCATTTATCCCAAAAAGAGAAACCTCCTACCCCTTTCTTAGGTTTTCCAATATGTCCTGGTTGTAANACTGGATAGGGTGTTGTATGTTGGACATGGGAATATAGCAACAATACCATGCTTCCTTCTTCCATGAGCACCTGCACTCACCATGTCGTTGAAAATCATTGTGTGTTTTTCAATTTTAGCACAAGAAGACACCCCTTTTCTGAAAGTCTGGATCTGATCATGGATCCGTCATCTGTTGTTAACAGTATTCTGGATAAAAGGTGATTTTACCTATCCCAAGTCGTAATGTAACAGTAAAGCTGGTCAGTATCTGCGAAAAATAAGCAAAAGCAAAGTNTTCTCCCTGCATGCAAAGAATATAATTCATTTGACCTTCCCTGAAATACAACATGGTTTTGCCCAGGTGTAACCTTCCTCTCTTGTCTCTGGATCTTCACCAATGATAGAATATAATTTGTTGAGTAGGAAGAAATATTTATAATATGCCTCCAAAATGGTCTCACTTAGAGGCNTGAATAGATCAATTCCTCAAATATATTACTCAAATACAACTTTATAAAAATCTTTAATAAAAAATGATAGTAGTATGTACTTGTAAAAAATGTATATTTATGAATTTTATGGAATTGGTATAATTGAGCCAAGGTGTGTTGCTATTCTAGAAGACCCCATCTTCTATTCAATTATTCAGTCNTCGTCATCATCATCACCCAGTATAATTTTCTTATCCAGATGGTCCTTTTATCATAATTATGCTTCCCCAATTCTTATAATAATCATTACATTAACAATAATGAACCTCCTCATTCACATTATTATCATTGATCCCTTCTTATTGGCACATCTTGCAGCTTTAACCATACCTTCCATGTGTTCCAATTTCAGGGGACAGTGCACATGTCAGATGTCTGTCCAGCTGTCCTATCTTCCCACCATGATACAAATTCATGACTGTGGACAAAATGGTAACACAAATGTCCAAAAAGTAGTAATACTTTGGTGAGCTAATTGAAATGAGTCATTTGCCTGAAATATTACTACCCACAGATTCCTGATATAAACAGGATTCACAGCATCATTCAAACATAAATAGAAAAAAAATGAAACGAAACATGAGTGACAAGGAAGAGGATTATAGTGGTTTGTCCGGAGGAAGTTTATAGACGTACGTTTTATTTACAAACAAAAAAAAGTACGCCAGCAGGAAACACATTAACTGTAATGATTTTGTGTTGTGAAATCCTGTATTAAGATTTAACCATAATTAATGCATGCCTTGCAAACAAAAGTGACACATATCTCTTGCATCATGTGAAGCCTTTTAATAAAAGCAAAATAATCACTGGGGTTTTTTTTTATGACATTTGATTGGTTTCAGACATCCTACTCCCCCTAAAATCACTGCGCAGATCATCATATTACAGCTCTGCCAGGTTTACTGGTATTGCGCAGCAAGCCCCCCACACTGGCTCGAATATGGCCCACACCAGAACAGAGGCACAAAGTCTAAAACACCAGGCTTAGTTTCACCTCAGCCCTGAAGATGGGGATGGACTTGNGTCTGCCAGGTGGAAGGTTGTGTGGAGACATGAGACAGAACCTGTGGAGAACAACATGCAGTGCAGGCCGACATCAGGGAACTGAACACACAGCAGGATACGGTATCAGGCAGGAAACAATACAATTATAGCAGGGAGACTTAAGCTGAAGATTATGAATCCTTTATTTCAAGGAAATACTGGATTCAATGAACAGGATTTAATGGGCAGGGTACAGAGAACCAGAGAGGTTTAAAACATGTTGTTCTCACAGGAAAAAGATAGAAGTGAGAGGTTTTAATAGTCAGCTGAGGGAGAATCCAGCAGAGTAAACAAGCTGCACCAAAGGTGATTGCAGAAATAGAAATTGAGGGTAAAGTCCAAGTAAAACGTAACAAGACATAATGCAGCACAAGGATCGTGTCAGTTAGCATGCCTAGCCCCACCTACAGTGCAGAGATAATGCATGCCAAAATGCAATCCGGGCCCTTGTGGGTTTTTTCAAATGTACTAATTTATGCTTGTGTAATCGAAGAATGTGTCATTAGATTAAAGTGGTATCTAGTGTGTCATGTGCCTAGAAACTTTTAGTAGAATAGTCCTGATATACCATGAAATGTGTTATATGCACTGTTTAATCATAGCTTAAATCAACTAACTATTGGTGCACCATTACCAAACCTATTTCCTGCCACTAATGGATATTATTATATAACAAATTAATGTCTCCAATATTCAAAAGTTGATACTTTTTTAATATGTGCTTAAATTACTCCAATGTATTTCTTCAGACACAAAATCACTATACTAGCTTGATGGTTGTCAAATGCTAAATATAGCTTTTGGATTGAAGAAAATGTTTAAAAACCATAAACCAAGATAATAAATTCATGTAATGAATGGAAAATATAATAGAAACTACATGTACTATTAGGTCAAAGAGACAGCTGTTAAATAGATGAATATTTTTACTACTGTGATTATTACATAAGCCACCTTCCTTCTTGATAAGAAGATGGTATTTATAACCTCAGTGTTGGCAAGTACTGACGTCAGTTTCTTCTGCAGATAATGGAATGGAATGGATAATAGAAAGGTACCATGGACAGAGTATTATTGTATAATGAATTGTTTAGATAAAATGTTTGAAAATATGCATGACTAAGACACATATCAAAGGAAACACAAGGCTTTCAAGATAACAATTTAAAGAAAGTTCCAAAAAAATGGTGCAATGTAGAATTCACGGTCTTCCGTCATATGGTCTTTGAACAGACAGTTATTTAAAAAGCTATTCCATAGTCCACCCTACACATCGTCAGGATAACGCTATGACAGCAATAAAGGCCTACTTACTCATTGACCTTATATAATGCAACTTTATATAATAAGAATTTAGAGCAAGATTGGTGAGGAATTAGTAGGAGGGCATCAGATCGCAGCAGATCAAAGCACTTTATGTGCTATACAATGAACAAATTTTAGAAATAATTGAACAAAAGACAATTGTGCATTTCACATACTNAATGGCTTTACCACTTTTGTTCAACTGCCTAGTCCTGCCACAAAAGCATATAAGACTGCATATAGAGTGTNAAATAAGAGAAAAACTGATGGAAAGTTACACCTGGGTATCACTTTAAACAATGTAACCTTTATCATGTCCTAGTTGTAGCTATACTGCAATGATCTTGCCAGTGGCAGGCTGGCAAAATTTGNCCCGGGTGCCAAGCCCACAGCAGTGGCCGATATATATATAAATATATGTGTATCTATATGTATCGGGCCACTGCTATATAGGGAACGAGCTCTTTTGAACTCCTGGCTGCCAGGTCTCGCTGACACATGAGAAGCCAGCAGCCCTGCCAAACCACCAATGTACGGCGGGCTACTTCTGTTTTTAAAGGCCACACATGCTGATCAGTAGATCGGCATGTGCGGCTGCCCTGAACCACCAATGATTCGGGCTACATTACGTTTATAAAGGCTGCACATGCCGATCAATAGATCGCCATGTGTGCCGGCCCTGACCCACTAATGGTTCGGCCGGCCATCTGGCACCCGGGCCAGCCCACCCCAGGATCTTGCTGATTTATATGCTTTATTACATTGACCCTAGCTGTCAGGCAGGATACTGTTGATTGTGTTTAGCTACTTTGGTTCCAGCTGGCGCTTGTCATAGTCATTCAGGTTGGAAGACTGGTCTATCTCTACAGCCATTATTCCTTGTTACTACCTGGTGCACCATACCACTTGGTAACAGCATCTTGAAAGGCAGTTTATTACGATGCATATAGTATTAGAATTGAGAGATTTTGAGATTTTTGTTACATGAGATTGCCTCTTATAGGACTGGTCTCCAGACTTTGGAGCTTAAACTGCAGTGGCTATTGCATAACCCACGCCACTTAACAGACACGTCAGACAAGACATCCACATTCCACATAGTTTCACTACAAAATCAGAAACATGCAGTGTGTGAATGTTTGAAAATCATAGGTGTTATTCAGTCCTAGCAATTGAAAAAAAAGACCCAATTTATGGACACCTGAATCTGGTTGAGATGTAAAATAAATAGCATCCTTGGAGAAAAATACATGTCAAAGTGCGTAGTTGTAATTTGCTGTTCATTATTATACACATGTAACTGTTAGAACTCTGCAGTTCCATTTATTAAAATGTACAATATATACTTGACCTCTCAATAAAGATCCAAAATATATGCAATGAAATGAGTTGGAAAACTTACAGCAAGATAGGCTCTGGTTATTTAAAGTTTATGCGTACAAGGGAAGTGGTGTTTCAGTAGTTATAATTATAGTGATGTGAGTACACATTTTACAAATGTAAAGGAATTATGGTCCCATATTAAAGAATGACACATTCTGTCACTGTATAAAGGTATTACTATGTCCATAGTGTACTGTTGGTTTTGTCTGTACTTGAAGAATAGTTTGCCTGTAAGCACAGGTAGATAACAGACAAGAAAACAAGTCTGGTAGGCTCAAAACATCTGAAGAACCACAAGTAAAATGACTTCATAGCAGGACATAGTTGTACAACCGGTCAATGGTATTTATCCTATGCTGACATGCACCAGTACAGAGGGACTGTATTCCCACAAATCATGTGCTAGTGATCTCTTGAGTCTCTGCCCTGCTGCTTGTCTCTTGCTATGGTAGATAGTATGAGATTTAAACTATAAATATCGTACTTGCTGTAAGCACTCAAACTACTGATATTACTGTGTGGTATACAAATTTTAATNTAGTACAAAAGGTATGTACTTTACAGTTATTACTATCATTATTATTTTTGTTTGGTTGAGTTTATTATTATTGCTATTATTATGGTTATTTATAATAATAATACTAGTAATAATAATAATAGACCAAAACCAGATTTATGATAGTGCTGCATTAGGAGTTCTGAGACCAGCATCAGTGGGAATCCAATACCAGAACAATGCTGTATGCACCCCCTTTTCCAGTCGGGATCTGGTCCAATAAGTTTCACATTGGCCTTTACATATTTCACAGTTTTCAGTACTAGATCATCTGTGAAACCATCCAACAGTGTCACTGGTTCAGTTGTGTCATAACTGTATTTCCCATTGCCTTGTTGTCTTATTATACCAAAGTTATTTTTAAGAATTTTACAGACTATTTAAAATATAAACAAACTATTGAACATAAGTAAACCGAATCCTCCCACGACACTCTGCTGCCTTAAATAACTATAACTACGTCATTAAAAAGGTTTACTTTCATTGTCCTNTCAATTGAGTTAAATGGCAGTAAGAAGTGCAATGTCTGTTCAACCTGCATAACAAATGAACTGCTAGTAGTTACAGTTGTTTAAAATGATTGTCAGACATAGACATGATGTCCACGTATGTAAAAGAAGAGTACCAAAACCAGATCAGCACTTAGGGTTGNCATGTAGTCTGTANTTTTGCCAGGAAGCCATTTCCGNTGTTTTTTTTTAACCGNCAATAGTAATTGTAATTACTTTTTGGGAGAGGAAGTTCTACTTTAATTAATGCAGCTACAGCTGTCTTTGGCGAATACACAGTGCCAGAGTCACATTATATTTTACATTATATTATATTATATATATTTTGCGCTGTACCTGTCACCTGTGTGCACAGCGTTGTACCTATCCTGTTACCTCTATAGACAGTACTGTACCTGTCACCTGTGTACACAGCAATATATAAATGTATTTATTCCTGGCTGCTGGGCCAAAAAAGGTTGAGAAATTATCCCCGCCACAAGCCACACCCCCAAAGCCACACTCCCTTTTTACCCTGGCTGGTATTTTTTGGTGAAGAAGGTAACAACCCTATCAGCACCCACTCAATCTTTCTATAAGCGGCGGTCATTTTCTTGAATTTGACAATACATCTATGAAAGCCATGTAAATAAGAAAAACAGGATGCTTCCATGTCTCCTTTTACGAGCAAGAATTAAATAGTTGCTGGAGAATGTGAGCTTGAATCTGATTGCTTGCTATTGCGACTAATCAGATTGTTTCCAAACCCACAGTTTAGTAACTTTAGACACTGGACTGACAGTTGTTGTAATCATATAATGTTTTTATAGTTTCCTATAAAAATAAAGANATCAAAATGAGCAACGTAGGAGATACAATCATTTTTAACAAAGCTAAACTATGTGGCTTCTGGATTTATAGTAACTAANTTGTCCCATGATAAGCCCCAGGTGGTCGACCAACAGGAATATTTATTTACTAAATATGCTTGAGACAATGCCCCAAATATTTCAATAAGAGGGGGAAGATGTGATTTCTCAAATAGTAACAATGTTAAATATTAGAATTCACTGAGAGGGGAAATCAGCTGTTCTTTCCGTACATTTCCTCTCTCTTTCTCTGTCTATGATATATGAAGCTGTAACAAGCAGTAGCTAATAGAGAAGCATAGTGCAGCAAGAACATAAACATAAAAGAATATAAAGAATATGTTTGGGGTAGTTATTTCTGTACATAGCAAAGATCNGAATGATACTTGTGTTAAAACTTCATAGCAATCAAATACATTAAATGCTCTGTATAGAATAACAGTGATATGGAGCCAGACCTTACTGTGTGATTACTATACTTCTTCCCCCTACCTCTTGAATTTGCATTATATTACCAGATGCACTCAACCAATGGAAATCACGCTATTAAAAAACACTGGAACTGGTGGTTCCAGACAATGAATATTCATGAAGGTACAGTAGTATGAGATGATATGCATTCGGAAGGAATGAATACTTTGTAAAGTGACTAAATGAGAACATTCACTTGTAAACCCAACCCGACCCTGTGTCAAAAGTTCAGAACAATTCTTAACAAATTATANAAATTATTATTAGAGTTTTCCTTAAACTCATATGATTTTTTCTATATTCTTTAATATTGTGCATTTTTATCTTTAAATGTAATAAAGTATATTTTGTAAACGTGAACATGGGATTAACAATGTACCACTGGGTTTTAGAAGATTTAAAAGTTAAAAGAATCTGCTTTTTTACAATGCTCTTAAATGAATTATTATAAATGTAAATGTATTACTTTGAGCCACATAACAGTAATATTCCCTATTTAGCTGCCTGTGCAATAAGTAACTGTTATCCACACAGGCTGAATTGACTGACGCAATCACATGACATTTGTTTAAGAATTGTACCACACATTGTATATATTCTGCATTTCAGTCAGTACACTCTGTATTCATTACGTGAGCAATACTAATTAAAGTATACACTCTATAAATAATGTGCCGTGTAAAGCTGTGCATGTATATAATGCATATGTATATATTAAAATATACATTTAACAAGACCACATTTATTCTGAATGACATGTTTTGAGCTTGCATTCTGTGTCCAGTGTATCCTGTAGCCTTGCTATTTAATAGTAAGGTGATATCATCCTTTGTTTCCATTTTCAAACATTTTTTCTGGACTGTGTAATTTTAACCTATGGAAAAATAACAGACCCCCCCCCCCTTTTTTTAAAGAGTGGAAATACTGAGCAGATGCTTCACTTAATCATTCATGTAAATTCAGTAGCCTTCGTGTTCCTATATCACTTTTACCNTTCAAATGACAATCACCAAGGCCGAGAGATTTCATTCTGGAAAAAGTGAGACACTGATCTATTCCTTTCATTTGAAAATAGAAACGGAACAACTTGATTTTCGCTTAAAATAGGAAAACAAGATTGTCTATCTATTTTGAATCTTATTTACAACAATGTGGAATATCAACTTACTTTTACGTAACATAGCCTAATCTATGTCAAATGCAAAATGACCCTGTTATAAGTAACTATGCTTTGCACATTTTGCCCTGTAGCAAAGCCATACACCATACCAGATAGCCAAAACATGGCAAAGCTTTTNATACAGTTAGAGAACCACGTCTTTACTATATAAGGGATATTTAGAAATNGTAAAGTATTTTACTTTCTGAATATAATGAATGACGGGTGCTATGGGGCAGGAACCTGAAAGAGATTCCATAGTGTGAAGGGGAGAAGTGTGCAGTTCAGTGAGATTGCAGTGAGATTGAAAAGTGGGGAAGTTACCCCCGGGTGCGATAAGTATCCCCTGTACTATACATACTTCTGTGCAGGATCTGATAAGGGACTGTAGACACCATAGGCTAAAGTATTTATTCTACCCTTGCTGCAACTCATCTACGATGCACACACACCCACACACTTCCAAAAATACTGTACATGGTAGTTTCACACACTTCCAAAAATACATGGTAGTTTCACACACTTCCAAAAATACATGGTAGTTTCAGACATAAGTACACATAACTGCTATCAAAAATATGTTACAAAAACAATACACTACATAACATATCCACCTCACCTACACTCATGTGTGGGTAAACCAAAGGTACTCTTTACTCTGTGCAGACAGAATACAGGACCATACATAGCCAAGTCCTTCCTGTACATTTGAAATACCTATATCCACCCACCTGCTATGCATGAATTCCCCTCTTGAGACAGTGTACTTCCCTGGCATACATAGAAGCCATCAAATCACCCATATGAAACGCAGGATCTGGCAGGATCTAGCATCATATCTTTATTGAACTGATATAATATCCAGATATTTTATTTAGACACAATCACTGCTAATTAGAATATTGCTGTGGGGCTCTGTTACACCTTAACCAGAGCCCAAATAATACAACTCTGGGTCTGATCCCACACCCATCCTTCTGATACAGGGTTAGCCATATCATTCTATGACATCCAGAGGCTTCTCTAGTAAACACACATATATGGATAACAGTTTGAGACAAGAAACACATAAAATAGGACATACTTTTGCAACAATTTTGTTTATTTTCTATTAACTGCATTTGTTTAAAATTAGATTACTAAATGTTATTTCTTCTAGCTTGTGAGAAGGCGAGACACTTGCAACAGCTTCTGATGTGGGTGGATTGTTAGTCAGTACTTTCTATGACTCAATACTGTACACNAAAACTTTTTTTAAGGGGATTCTGAGTCTCAAACAAAATAGCAATTAAATTTGGGTTGGTATAGTTTTAAATACACAATCGGGCAGACTGGATGGGCCATATGGCTCTTATCTGCCGTCACTTTCTATGTTTCTATGTTTCTATGTAGTTGTACCACTTTAATCAGTAACAGTAATGATTCAGTCAATATAATTTCAGAAGACACAGGACTGGATTCAGACTTGATAGCTGATGTGTAGACTGCTAATTACTTCTGCACAGAACTGATTTGCACCACCTTAACTTTTACAAATTGGCCCCACAAAAAATAGGATTGTTAAGAAATAAGGAAATCATACANAATTCCATTGCCAACTCACATTACACAATTATTAATATCCAGATTCCGTCCTGGAAGCGTCTTCCCNTCCCCGCAACCTATGTCTAACCTTTCCATTCTATGAACAATCCCTCTGCGGGGCTTATCCCTAACCCTCTCCTTTTTAAACTGTCCCCTTCCAAGTGCTTAAAAAGAACCTTCCAATTGTATTACTTTTATTTCCTCTTTTTATTTCCTCTCCAACCCTATACTTCTGCTATAAACAGTTCCATTTCCACGGCCTTTTTTTCTGTCCTTTTTTTCAGTTAGTTCTCTCTGTTCTTCATCCCACAACCACCAGAGGACAGGGAATGATAAACACATAAAATGACAGCCTGCTCTGTCTCAATGTGTGCTGAGCTCACTGTTACTATATGCCCACATTGTGATGAGGGGGGAGTGGATGCGCCCAGACAGCGCCCAAACAGCCCCAACCAGTCACCAACCGAAACCAGTGTAGGAGAGGAGAGCGAGGAGACCCANCCTGCACCGTTACCCATTTCACCATTCCCTCCCTAGCCCAATTAGCACACAGGGTTTGTGTAAAATATTTATATTTGTGTAGAATAAGGTGCTTTACATAAAATTTAGAATGTTTAACTACAATCACTTTACATGGGAACAGTGCACAATAATCAGTCAGATAAGGGGCAGATACTTTCAGACATGACAAAACAAATAACATAGTATTTTCTGCACATCATGTAAGCNGGAGATCTGGCGGGGGTAGAACATAGATTTGGTCTTGGTCTATNACAGTTTGACCCTGGCCACCATACNGGATGAAAGGGAATGGCACTCGGGAGGCAGTTATGACCACAGGATGAGACTTTCCAGCTGGAAGCTGTTCAGGTGTCGTTAAACACTTCCTTCTCACCATGAAATAGGTCAGGCAAATGGGGCATTCAAACTGTGGCGGGTTGATAACCTCAGGCTGGCCACATCCCATCCCTGCAATGTCACAGCCACAGTCTCTGACAGTATTCCTGGACTCAGCTGACGGGGCAAAAACATCTGGTTCCCTAGTGCTGTGGAATACCAGCCATCGTCGTCCTTGGCTGATGCTGCCATTTTGCGTGGAGCCGTGGTGCTGGTTGGGCTCTTCAGCACAAGACTCGGGGCTATACAGTCGCACAGGTTGCACTGGCCGTCCCGTGAGCATAGACTATGACTTCCCCTCCTCAGCAGTATTGGGCAGTGCCCATGGGGAAACAAAGGGGCCGCCTCCACCTTAGATAAGGATATATCCGGTTCCATGATCAAATCACTCGGATGCTTCTCCACTAACAAGATGTAATCCGCCTCTCTCNCTCAATTGACACGATGCTAGGCCTGTGAAACAGGCGTGATACACATACTAGTTAGCCAACAGTACACACATAACATTATTATCATATTATACTTGAGGGAAGAATGTACTGGTATAATGATGTAATGGAAAAATTTAAAATCTCCATTGACTCCACTTTGACCACTGGGTCTAATAGTATGTTCACACCTGTAATGATCTATTACTATATTATTATTTATAGTAATATAAAAACTTTTAAAATCCTGTGTGTGCCCCTGATGGACGTCTCTGCAATGGTAGGGAGTTACAAGGTGTCATGTTGGGTAGAGGGGAGGTATGTAAATCTACAATAAATGCAGGGCTAAGCCCATTCTCTGCGGGACTAGTTACAGTAGTGTCCAGATGCCAAAAGTCCTTTGCACACACATGAATTAGACTAATGCGGCGGGCGGACAGCGGAATTCCACAGATGCTGGCCACATATATCGTGAACAATAAAACATATGCAATACCTTCAGTTCAAAGTTATCTAGAGTGAGTAAAAGCAAGCAGTTGAGATGTCTGAACAATGTTTACTACAGGTTGCCATAACAAATCAAACATCAGCTTCTATGACATCAATAGCTATCAGACTGCTACTTAGGATGACTGTTTGTAGTATTATAGTCATTGTTCAGCTATAATATTTCTGTTTGTGAATGATACTTATCAAGTTCACTGAACTTGTATTGTAAGAGGTCATGTAATGTTTTGTGGCACACAAAAGATAGCACGACAGTGTCTAGAACCTTGTCGCTTTATGTGCTTTACATGAGTAAATTCAGACCATGTGTCCCCAATTTCTCATGCTAGAATTCCTTTCTATTAAGTACGTGCACAAAATAAAATGAAAAATACACTAAAATAATGCAACATTTAAAGAATACATTTTTGCCATCTTGTTATTATATATGCTTTCCAGTTTAAAGAAATAAACATGATTAGATTGGATTAAAAAAAATCTTCTAGGGCCCATCATTTCATCAACTTAACGTGTCCCCTGACATTGTGAATTCATCCATAGATAGTCACTTAATTCATCACCACACTTTTGACAGGTGCTATGACCTTAAACAATATTGGACATATCTTGCTAACCTGGGATAATGAACAAACAAACCATGTTACCATGAGAGAGGCTGTAACTTAAGCCATAGCTCCCAACTTCCCAGGGCCTGGGAGCTGGGCACATAAGCCCAACCCCGGCCCTGCAAGACTCCGCCCCAGTCCCGTCCCCGGTCTCACGTAAGCCCAGTCCCTTTCAATGCCATGAGTTACAGCAAATGTTAAAATTTAAATGTTATATATGAAAAACAAAGTTTGCCCCCTTAG
>JABWIB010004033.1:28262-46688 GCA_016617825.1 Platyplectrum ornatum
AAGTAGATGTGGCACAAAACTTGGTTATATGTGTGTAAATTTATCTAACACAATAATCCACTCAGTTCTCCCCCTTTTGGCTATATACTTGGTTATTAATCCTTAATCACTTTTATTCTAATCTTATAAACACATTTAATGATGTAGCAACATGAAAACTCCGCTTTACAATGCAGATATATTGTATATAATATATATTCCCATCATATGGCAACACATATGTTGACGCTATATAATATACAGTATACTGTATCTATCTATTATCTCTTTATTACACACATAGTAAACATATTTTATTGGTCTGGAAAATACTTCAGAGATGCCTTATCATAAGGGAGATTCTTTGGATATTCNTATGTAAAGTCACTTTGTGGGTGTGTAGGCATGTTAGGGCAAAGTTGAAACATGAGGAATAATTCTGTAATACCCAATTAATTTATTGCTTTAACAAATAGAATTGTTANATTTATTTTGCTGATTTCAGTATATCCACTTTATTATGTATTAAAACTTGTGCAAATAATGTATGAGCATCTGTAAAAGTGTGACAACTTTCAAGCTCTGTTCCTTTCCAAGGTTTTTGTGTATTGTATAATAATATTTAAATGAAACATAAGACAATTTCCACATGTAACAAATGTAACTAATGTCAATTCCTATGCAAAGCTGCAGTAGCTTATAATGTGGTCAATGACACAGCATGATCAGACAGCACTTTAAATCTCGAGTATTTACTGTATAAATGATTGCATTCTGCATGCAAGACAACTTAACATCTGCCTTTAGGCATAGTAAAACACCCTGCTGGGGGCTAAGCTTAACAGATGATCTCGCTTCCTGTAGACAGGTACAGCCCCCTCCTCTGCCCCCCCCCACTATTGCTTCTGTTCGTCATTCTATCGTCACAGCCCATCCCTCAGCTGTCAGCTAATATAAGGCATGTCGTCTTCTAGAGATGCTATAACACACTGGGCTCAGCTGGAGGAGCACTAACACATCTCTTTCCAGTGTGACAAAAAGGACTTAGCTTGCATCAGGAATCCAGCTGTTTATATCTCTTTATCCAAGGCTCAGTAATGTCTTCTCATCTGTCACTTCTTCTTCTGCTTCTTTCCATAGGTAAGGACATAAGGTCTCGTATAGTATACGCAGTGGTATTGTGTCTCTGTGCCTTACGCATTACAATTCAATTGGATATTCATATATTGTTGCTTTTATAAAATGATGCTACTATTAATACCATTCATTGTTTGTGTATCGTATCATGCTCATTCCTTATACTGCTAATAAGTTAGGGGGGCTGTGGATTTCATTGTCAGTGGGTTTAAGCAAGGTCGGATTTAATCTATACCTACAATAATAATTAACTTTTCACTTATGGAAAGCATTCATATGAGTATGCAGTGTTTTACAAGCTCTTCTATCGTGTATTTTATTATATAGATGAAACACTGTGCTGGTACAGCTATGTATAATATTACAATGTATGATGAAAGGCTTTAGTACATGTCAGTGCTTGTCTAGAAATGTTAAATGATGAGAAAGTGTCTGTGAAATGGAGAACAGTTTAATGACAGTTCTATGAATGAACTGAATCCTTTGGGAGTTTGGTTGACTTAATATCGTCTGTTGTTCCGTGAGTAGTGTTTATTCATGCATAATCAGTAACTACAAAAGCTATTTTAACTCTATAGAGCTCATGCTTCTCAAGACTGACAACTGGGGAAGCTGGCAAATAATGAAATATAGCTGAAGCTGTGGTTCTGTTATATTTGAAGCTGTGCTTCTGTTGCTGCTACTAGATGACTTTGGTAGATGTGTATATCATTATTTTATTATTTCCATTGCACATGTACGTTTTATTCATCTATTAATTGCATTACTTGGTGCCTTTGCATAAATGTACAGAATTATTAATTATTTTGTATTGTGTATTAAAGGGCTTGGCCCAACAATTTATATTTATATTTAAAAGTATATTTAGACAAGGTCTTAATTATCTATGTGATTTTTCCTACATCATTCTATATGATGTTTGCCTCTTATCTGTTCTTCTATATTAAATTAAAATTATTAAATTAAAAATGTATTTTTGTGCTGACTAACATTTTTCCTTTTATATCTACAGTTTGTAGGTTCTCTGTGTATTGCACTGCTATACAATCCACTGATTCTGCAGTCATTGTGTCTTTCTCTGGTGGTGGAGACCACATCTCTGATGATCTAGAAAATAAAACTGACCTAGTCCATGAAGAGGATGGTGAAGATGAGGAAGACTTGTTAATAAGAGATGTCATTATAGATGATTCTATACGAGGTATGTTATTGTGCTTTATTCCTATTTTTAATATTAGTAACAGGTAGAAACTTTGTATTATCCATAATTACTTGGTAACTTGAGATTGCTTCTTCATCATTCATGCACTGCGAGGAGCCAATCACTTAATACTAAACTCACTACTTTCTCACAGTAGCATTTTACTAGTGTGGTAAATTCAATGCATCTTTGTGCCTTAAAATGATTTTAGCTTCTATATTGTGTTTAACTTCAAANGGTCACACGTTTCCGAAAAGACGAAAAGATACTAAGGGCATAGGTTCTAATCGTTGTGATCCAGTCAATGGTCTGCTTGGTGAGGCAACTTTGGCCCATTTGGGGCACAAAAAGAATTGGATGTACAGTATTTACATATAGCTGCTCTACTAACTTTGCAAATGAGAGTAATAGATAGGATGATGAGGTGGCAATGGGAATTACTATAGTGCCCACGCCCCCTCTATTATTTATTTTATTTATATATTAAGGGGTTTTTATATACTGCCATCAGATTATGTAGTGCTTTACAATTTGAACAATCAATAAGACATGACTAGGTGGTAGCATACATAATAGATGGGGAAGCGGGCCCCGGTCGCAAGCTTACATTCATTACATTCGTACATTCATATTATCATGATCAGTCAATAATTTCATGACAAGTTTGATAGGATGTAATTTNTACAGAATAATCACAAGTGTATTTCCACTAACTGCAGTACTGAATTATTTTTATGGTTTATTTAAATATTGGTAGTGACAAGAGTAGAAAGAAGGTAATATGAGTTTGCAGGAAGCAAGTGANATTTAAGAAAGATTAAATACATCTGAAGCTCTTGGTGTGGCATAAGATAAACTTACATATTATATAAATGATTATAAAAAAAAAAGTGCTGGATCAATTTATACGTGCAGAGAAAAATTAATCATAGGTAGCTCTTTGTAAACTGTATTTTATGTGTAGCCATAAAATTGTGTGAAGGAGGCTTAAGCTACAATGAGTACAGATTTATTTAAATGAGATTGAACATGCTAGATTGCTGTGTTTAAATGGGGATGAAGGGAGATAGCTGCGTGTTGTAAAACCTCACCTCAGTGACTCANTGCAAGCTAACAAAACATGTCTAGCACACACAATCTCCTGGTGACATGACCTCCTCCCAACCCTTCCTTCAGGGCTTATGTGTACAGAACTTGTTCACATTCTTGAAAAAGTGACACTTCCGACTGAAAAGAAAGTATTTGTGTCGGGAATATGCCTAACCTATATTGCAGTGTAGGATAAAGGTATGCGGATAACTAACATTCTAACAGATTGATGCTCCAGATAATGGGGTATGTGTACAGAACTTGTTCACATTCCTGAAAAAGTGACACTAGAAAGTATTTGTGTAGGAAATATGCCTAATATTACAGTATAGGATAAAGGTATGTGTATAGATGGGACATTATTTAGTAAATCATTAGCTATGAACATTGGAGTGTTCTTGGGTTGATCAGTATCAGTAGTGTTCTATTAGTGTGAATGCCCCATAAATGCCATTTCACCTCACAGAAACCAGTGCTCCCAATTTGTTTGATTCTTGCTCATGTTTAGCCNCTGTTTGCTTTCTATAACATTTTGTTGTAATACAATAAATCCTCTATATTGTACATTATTGCTGGGTTGAATATAGGAATACATGTGCACAATAATCTAATAGTGTTCTCTTTTTTTACCAGTACAAGCAGTGATTAAGCCAGGAGAGACAGAGGCAACAACTAAGAAAGCACCAAAGAAAAAGGGGGATAAAAAAAAGAAAAACGGACAAAAGAAAAAAAAGAATCCTTGCTTAACCACACATGCTAATTTCTGCGTACATGGAGAATGCAAATACTTGACAAAATTGCAAGAAATCTCATGCAGGTGAGGTTTCAGATGACAGTAGTGTTGATTAAAATAAAATATGGAGTTTACTGCATTTGCTAAAGAAGATGTAGCGGTATGTTTACTAAGCGGCAAGATTGCAGTGAGATTGAATTGTNGGGATNTTGCCCATAGCAACCAATCAGATTCAAGCTCTAAGTTTCATTTTACACATTTGAGAATGTGAACTCGAATCTGATTGGTATGATATGGGCAACATCCCCAGTTTTCAATCTCACTGCAATCTCGCCGCTTAGTAAATATACCCCGTAGTGTTGTACTCACAAGCAACATAACCTTTTATTGCACATACATATATGGATTTTCTTGTCCTTTGTGTTAATATGGTGATTTTGATTTTTCCTTAGATGTCATCCAAATTATTTTGGTGAGCGCTGCATTGAACGATCCATGAAAACAGGATCAGGAGAACAAAATAATGATATGACAACAACAACAGTATTAGCAGTGGTAGCTGTCCTGCTATCACTCATTAGCATTGCTGCCATAATCATCATCATTGTTGTACAGTAAGTATAATACATCCCATTTTATGTGCATTTATTCATTACTCATTAAAGGAATCAAGGTCAAGATAAGCCAGCACCAATGGGCATTATACATTTTATTGCATATTTATGTTGACTGCAGACAAATAGTTATGTCTGCACTATCCTAAATTCTGTATACGGGAGGGCAGTACCCTCTTCCTGAATGCATGACACTTACAAAATCAACCTTAAGTTCTCCACATCCGTCCCAGCTTGTACGGAGAGCAGGATCGTGTAAGGGCTTAGACAAAACTTTAAATGTCTCTCTGCCCACCTTGTTAATGAATTGTTACATTCTCCCCTGCTGTGAAGGAGTACTTACATAATTTGCTTGTCTAAGTAACTTGTCATATGGGAATTCACAAACAACATTGCACCCAATTACTACTCTCANCACATAAAAATCTAAACAGTTACTATTCTGGATTTGGTTGCAATGCATGTGAAATATTAAAACACTGAAGATTGAAAGAAATATATTTTTACATATTTTTATTTTATTTTTTTCCAGCACACGAAGAAAATATTCCAATTATGAATGTGAAGCAGAAGAAAAAAAGAAATTAGGTCAAGAAAATGGATGTGAAGAAGTTGATGTTTGAAGTAAAAGTAAGCGATATAGTAAAAGTAGAATTGTTACTTTACAGGGGTCTGACTAAATTGTAATAAAAATAAAAGAACTGCAGTTTATAATGTTAAAACTTTGTAAAATAAAGTGTTTCCTAATGTCCAATGATCTATGAGCTCATTGTTTGTAAGAAACCAGTTACTATTGTGCCATACTCACATATACTTTTCTTACTTGCTGATAAATAAAGCAACATGAATAGTCATTTTTTTCTAATATGTGTTTTTCTTTTGTCTTCCTATAGATTGTTGTCCAAATGAAAAAAGCACTGCCAATTCTCAAAACAAAGAATGTGAAGAGATATGTCTTGAAGACAAAACAACCCTGCATTTAATATATTTATATATATATATTTTTATAAAAAACAAAAATGACAAAAACTATTTATTTTTATTTAATATTTTAATGTATTGCCCAAGTAAATATTGGGGTTATATCTGTTAATATGTTATTAAACATTTTGTATTTAAATGAAATGCTGATGATTTGGTTTTCATTTTCAATATTTGATCTTAATTCACATGCTTTATCTATATGTGTATTAAATGGCAAATGCTAAAATTGTAAAAAAAAAATGGTATTCTTTTTATTAAATGATTACAAATAGCTTGAGATTGCACTGAAATGCATACATTTACTGATCAGGGAGATTGTAGGGAGATTATAAAGTGGGGATGTTGCCCATAGCAACAAATTATATTCAAGCTCACATTCCCCAGTATGTAAAATGAAAATTAGAGCTTGAATCTGATTGGTTGCTATGGGCAACATCCCACATTTCAGTCTCCCTGAAATCTCTCTGCTTAGTAATTTTAGGCCAATATTGTTGGGTGAAAAAAACCTACTCCAAGGGGTATATTTACTAAGTGGTGAGATTGGAAAGTGGGGAAGTTGACCATAGCAACCAATCAGATTCAAGCTCTCAGTTTGTTTTTACACTCCGGAGAATGTGAACTCGAATCTGATTGNTTGCTGTGGGCAACATCACCACTTTTCAATCTCACTGCAATCTCATCGCTTAGTAAATATACCCCAAAGACTTATCCACACTAGAGGGTAAAAAGGAAAGAAGGCTTGACCAATTCTTCTGGCTAATTTAGCTAATCTGCCACTGTGGTGGACAAAAGTCCCAGGGTCACATAANATGTACAATAATATCAATCAATGTGTTTCTTGAACTTTTTATTTAAATAGATTAAAGGTGGTGGTTTGTATAGTTTCCCATCTTTGATCTGTCTCTTGTGTGTTAAATTAAAAAAGCAGCACAGGTAGGAGATGCCTAGAGAACACATAACCTTAAACAGATTGCGATAATATACTCTCTATAGAGGAGATTGTGTAAAAGGGATATTTTATTTCAAGCCGCTTGTATCAGAGTTTATGACAACATACACAATTCATTTAGCTTGCGGTTTATACTGTAGCTCAATGCAGGCCATTCCATTTTTATCTGTGGATCAACATATTAGTGATCGATCTGAAATATAATGTATAANTATCATGATGATGATTATTATTATTGCTATTGCAACTACTATTATTAATTATTATTGTTATTAAGAATAATAGAAGTTATAATACCTGTGTGTGACAGTGAATGAAGTTAGACCCAGAAGTCATTGGAATTGATATAGATCTTCAGGATCCAAAAAAAAAGCTGGAAGCTTTTCTGTTGGTGGCATGGCAAGACACAGAATCCATACAGCAAGTAAGCCAGAGTGGAGGGAATAGGTATTAAAATAGTACAGTCAGGACTTAGTTAAGTACTATCCACACTTTTGCGATGGCTCCATTTCAAGTAAAGTGCAAAAGTGCAAAAATGTGTCAATTGTTCAGAAGTCTACGCGTGGGAGGAGCGCGGTCTCCCCTCACATGAACAGAAAAGTGGATACTGAAGGAATCGGGCTTTGGAAACATTATAGTGCTGAGCAGTATGTTAGTAGTATTTGACAGCTGCTACAAGCAACCCTTAGTAAGAATGGACAATGGATAAAAAAGTCTCTGCTTATTAGGGAGCGGTAATTCAGTTTAAACAGTCATGTGTCCTTTGGTAGTGCAGACACCATGACAAGAATCATTTTTATTTGTTGTTTTGTGGTTTGTAGGGAAAAGTTTTAGGCAGCTGCATGCCCAAGGAAAAAAAATAAGCGATGCAAGTTGTGAAAGCAGCTTTTTGTTTAGTCAGCTCAAGAATATAGAACACCCATGTTTCTTCCGGCATAGCCTAATTATTCTGGCTGACTGCTGGGAATAATTGCTATTATCTACTGTATCTGCACTGTGTAAAAACTCTGCATAGAATTATTNTTTTTTTTTAGCAAATCTTATCTATATATAGATAATATAATAGGCTGTGATGTTTTAATATTTAAATGTTCTATTTTTACTTTTTTTAGCTATAAAAAAAGTATTTTAAAAATTCTAAACGTTTAAGCATGAAGTCACTTAATGAATTTGTTACCTTCCTTTATTGTTTATTGTTACTTTTATCTTTCAAATCTTGCCAAAGGCAACAAACTTATTAAAAGATAATTCTTTTTAATTCATATATTTTAAAGGAAACATTCCTATGTCAATGTGCATTGTAAATACCCAAAATGTAATTGTAATGTACTAGTTTGACAAAATGTATGTAAAATGTCACTTTCTAACAAAGTGCAATATGATGTGACACATTTACTTATGTTAGTAAAACAGTGGTTAAACCAATATTTCCAATACATTCTAAACTAGTGGAACTTTGATAGTGGTGGTATGAACATTTAGAGGTGGTCGTTTGGAAAATAATAGAAGTGAATGGAGATTTAGAGTTTTCACAATTACAATTACAGCTGTGNGAGCAGTGACGGTATGGCATACACCCATATACACAATCATTTCCAGTCCTGCTCTAAACGCCAGGACGTGTCTGGCAATCTCCCAGATGATCCCAGGCCAGCACAAAAAAAAAAGTTCTGTTCATTAACAGAACAAGTGATTGGTTAGCTCCAAGTACAACAGTATGGTTTNGAAATACCCCCCTTGTTGGTTTTGCAAGATGACAATTGGTGTCTTATGAGCACCAGGACAAATCACCCTAATCCTGTTACTTCGTATTGGAGCAATACATTTGTTGTTTTACTGTTCAGTAACAATTTCAGCCTAGATCTGATCCTCTGACTGCATAAAGGCAGACACTCAAATAGATTGTCCATCCACCTTTTAGATGTTAGGTGTCTAAATATGCATGGCATATGCATATGCACCTGACAAGACATCATTAAGCTGCCTCATAGAGTAAAAACACTGCAGGGTACAGAAACCAGCACTCANTGATATACCAAATGCTTATTAGCAATGAGATAATCTGGTCTGTTTTTAGTATTTTACAATACAAAAGTTTACAACCTCAATAACGCNCTTAATTTAAGTCTCCTCTTCCTTTGTCTACATTCAAGTCATTTTTTTACAATCAACATATGATATTGAGCTTTTATGTAGCATGCATTCTTGCAAATTGGCCTAGGAGTTCTATAAGTCTGTTTTCCATATGCAGACAAGAACCTAAGCTATTGCGACAGATATAGTTATGTATGGTTGTCACTCACATGTACATGTATAGAGAGGCTGCTTTTCCAGTGTGCAGTACCTATTCTGCAGCCTCACCATCTGTTTGCAGGCAAGAGTCCCAAAGGGTCTCTGGTCCTTGTCCACATATGACTTGTATAAAATCTTTCATTGGCCAAGGTGCATTTTGTGTCATGGAAGTGTCTGCGCAATCTAGGTGTATACTGAAATGTGGGCGTTCATTTTGCATTTACTCTGCCCGTCATAAATGTACCTACATTACTATTAATAAATATAAGACGTGAATTTTACAAATAGACTGTCAGTCATTCTCAATTTATATGCAATTAATATATATCATACATTTTTGGATAATAGATTCTAAGGAGGTTCCATTAATAGTGAGATTTGACTTATTTTTTTAACTTTAATGTGTCATTTTAAATCAACGCATGTAAAACAGGCATAGACCAGAAATATCTGCTTTCATCATATTTTGACATCTGGGTGTTCAGTCAGTATGTCAAACAGGTCGGGTCTTAATCATTCTGTAACTTGTAAAGTCACACACGCGTATATATATTTATCACCTAAAATATGCAGCATGCTATTTACAGATGATTTCCTTTGTTTGCTTTCACCCTTAATTGATTATATATATAGTACTATTGTGATTTAAAATATAGTATATGGAGAGCTATCTCCATAGTCAGGCAATCTATCATGCATTCCTTTGTTCCAAATTGAGATTTGTATATGCGCAGATCAATCACCATTAAGCTAATGCCTAACAAATGGATTGTCCAGCAGTCCATTGTGTCAAGAAAAATCAAGAAAATGGAATATACTCACCTCTTGCTGAGATAATTAGGTGCATTTTCTTACTTGAGGTAGCAAGTCTGTCCTTCAGTTCAGTCCCTTTAAGGGTAATTCTTTCAAAAACACCAGGGCCTATATTTACTAAACTGCGAGAGTGGAAAAGTGGAGATGTTTCCCATAATAACAAATTAGATTCATGCTGACATTCTCCAGAATGTAAATTTAAAATCAGAGCTAGAATTTGATAAGTTTCTATGGGCAATTTCTTTTCCATTCCTGCAGTCCACGCTCTCCCTAAAATGGTGTCCACTCTGCTTCATAGTGTAACAGCTTTTTATTCCATGATTTGGCGTAACAATTAAAATAATGTACCACAAATAAAATTATTAAGAGCAGTATCAAGCACTTATAGTGCACACTGGATAGAGTAAAAGTTACAGCCGGCATCCCAGGTAGATGGTACAAGACTTCACCACTATAATCCTGGGCAATCAGGCGTATAGCTGTTTCCTTATTGTTTCATCGATTAAGACTTCCTCCTAAAGAAGAATAAACTTGTAGCTCATATTTNTAGATTGATACATTTTTTTGGACATGTAAAGTGTGACAATGTACAAGGTNTGCAACAGAAATTCAAATGGCATTTCTATAGGAATAAGAAGGCTCAAACATGTTTAGTTTCATTTTACTGTCATAAATTTCATGAATCTTCAATTAGTTATGTGAACTACAGATTATAAATTATGTACACATTAAGAATAATGCATAGAAGGAAGTTGATTANATTGTAATTGTAAGGACTTATGCTATACCGCCACATTTTCCACTTATTTAACCCATTGAATTCTATTATTTTCTGTGTTTACATACCTCCACTTCTAAATACAGTAACTTCTTGGAACACTGATTTTGTATGAAAACCTAACCTGTAAATTAATACATTTCACAATTTCTTAACTTTTGTTAATATTTCTTAATCAGTCCAAAAATAATTATTNCATTTCATTATATGTACTGGGGCTTGTGCTGTTCAAGAGGCATACAGTACATATTTCCAANTATTCTCTTAATTACAGGATATAAAACAATGTCATGTATTGTTTATTTTCTGGTTCTAAAGTTACATTGTTGAAATACAAATAGCTAACTTTTAACTCATCTATTTGTATTTCTAAAATGGCTAAGCATGTTATAATGAATGGTAACTATAGGGGTATTTCGGAAACGTATCCATTCATTACTGGGAATACCCAACTAGAGCGTATATTGTTATTTCCTGGCATTCTCGTCCCGTAAATACATAGGTAAGTGATGAAATGTGGGTAGAGGATGGATTATAGAAGGGGAGGGCTAGGTTTAGGTTACAGGGAGAAAATGAAGCATAGAGGGTGGTAGATAAGTTAAAACTGTGTAAAAGTGGTGAATCAGAGAATAGGTGGGTTAATATTAAGCTGTGGCAGGGTTGGACTAGCCTTCTGGCACTTCTGGCAAATACCAGATGGGCCACTAGAGTAATGGGCTGGTACCAAGTGCTGCAGGAGAGCGCTGGTATTTATAGCAGATGCTTCTTATTAATCCCTCATTTCCAGCAAAAACAGAGCTCCACACAGAACATCTTCTAAATNATTTCCCCTAGTGCCTGAATGGCAACCAATCATTGTGCTATTCCTTCATTGGCTTCTGTTGCTGCTGTGCACCGCCATCTCCTCTTCACGAAAGCACAATTGTGGAGCACAATAGAACTAATATTTACTAAGCGGTGAGATTGCAGTGAGATTGGAAAGTGGGGATGTTGCCCATAGCAACCAATCAGATTCGAGTTCACATTCTCCAGAGTGTAAAATGAAACTGAGAGCTTGAATCTGATTGGTTACTATGGGCAACATCACCACTTTCCAATCTCACTGCAATCTCACCCCTTAGTAAATATACCCCTATGTGTTTGACGTCAGTTGTCAGCTGGATGATATATAATAAGTGTGTAAGAAGTGTATAATCAATTCATTAAACATCCAAATAAATCACTCTTCTGCATGCAGCCATATCCATCAAGATGCCACTAGACCATTAGGCTGTCCAATAATATCTGCAAGAAATTATTTGTGTCAAAATATAGCTCTATTGCTGGATCTCCTATTACAGACATCTATTAAAAAATCAGGGACACCACAGACTTTCTAAAGAAACTAATATCAGTTTCATTGTGCAATCAGGTGTAATCACTATAGATTTAAGTAGCTTTTACAGTTACATTCCTCATGATGCATAATATGCAAAACATTCTTTAAAAATAAATAGGAGAAATACAGAGTTCACTTACACCTCTGTGGCCTGGGACTAGCAGAATATTTCAGGTCAAATTCGTCTCTGAGAAGATCCCACAAAATGACGTCTTATTTTTTTGGTATTTTTTTAAACTTTGTTTAAAATGGCAGTATAGTACAGTATAGCTCTATAGCACTTCACACAGCAGGGAAATGGATACCCCTCTTCATTTCTCTTCATCCTAGCCAGAGGTGTGAGTTTCTGCTAAAATGTGAACCGGTGAATAAATGTGCGAGCACAATTAGCTTGTGTGCAAAACTATGGATCAAGTCCTAATAGGAGAAATCACATTTATTGGAAATTTTTGAAAACTGCCAGCANCATTTTTCATATATCTTTTATCTTTTTAATTGGGCAATGAATCTGAACCAATATACAAGGTCAAGGTCATTTGTAGTACAGACACTCCAAGATCCTAATTACAAGCTAAACAGTAGTTAACAACTTTTTAAATAAATAAGCACCTAATTACTTACACAATTCTAATTCCAATTGACCTGACAGCGTACTTGTGACAGTTCTTTTCTACTGTAATTTACCCTGGGAAAGCTTCAGTGAAACACATGTTTTAACTTAATTAACTGCTCAAGGAAACACTAGATATACTTACACAGATCTGTATAATGTNATTGAAACAGTTAACGTATAGTAATTAGTTAACAATGGAAATGATCTGGTTATTTTAGCCGTATTAATGTGTGTTTTATCAATTGTCCTACTATATGTTTTAAACAGTCTGTTGTGATTAATATACTTACGCTAATATGTATGGATAAAAAATATATATATGTCTTAATGAGGGAATGTGTGCATTTGTTATATGTTGTATTTCTCTTTGCTCTCTCTTGGGCCATAATGTGGGAAATTTAAAGGTCGACATGGAATGNAGAGTTTAACTTCCGAAATGTTTCCTGATGCATCACTCACTCTTTCCTTTAATTCTCAAGAACTTGATACCATCTCTGTTCGAGTGTCACAAAGAACTCTTTCTATATAGACCTCCTGACATGATCATCTCTTTTTCTCCTTCATCACCTAAATCTCTACCATTTTAAATGGCCGATTATGGCCACTTCGAAAGGCTCATTTCAAATGGCCAATAAAATAATTGATATTGTCTTTAAACCTCAACTTGTTTTTCCCTCTATCCTCTATAATATTGTAGTATCTGTCGGTTTTCCTGATACTTACTGATCTGTCTCTAGCTTTATTTATTCATTTATTCAATACAGATTATGCACATCTCACTGACAGCATATTATTTTCAAGATCAGATTTTAATTGATTGCTTAGGCCTACTCATACAAAGGGCTTTTAGTATACAAGCAAAGCTTCTGAGCTCTAGAGTGTCACCTTTTCATAAAGTAAATACAGAGAAATGCTTCAAATATTCCAAGCATGCTGGACATTAATCTAGGTGTGGTGAATTATACCGGAATAATAATGCTTTGGCAGTTATGCAACATCATTTTTTGTCAATGTCAGCACCAGAAAATCATAGTAGCTTAATAAGACAATATTCTATAAAACAATTATTAATGTCCCAATATCTCTGCTTAGTGCAGACCATAACATCTGTAAAATTGAAAATGTAAAGCCTTATCGAAAGCATACCAGTAGTAAAAATAGATGGGATGGGTACAATTTTCAGACAATGAATGTCAACANTTATATTGTCCACCCCCAGTGACAGTGTAAAGGTCAACTTATTCATTCTGTCCTATTCTAGTCTTAATATTATAAAGCAATCATATATAGATTTGTTTTGTGAGTTGATTTAAATATTTAAATGTATTTTCTATATCAGTGGTCGAAGTGGAAATTTAGAAGTGGTGGTAGGGACATTTAGAAGTGGGAGTATGAAAACCCAAAATATAATAGAAGTCAATGGAGATTTGAAGTTTTTCAATTACATTAGTGAGAGAAGTGCCGGTATGGCATAACCCCGTATACACGCCCACTTCGAGCCCTGCTCTATATATCATAATAATATAATATTAACCCTCGCGACTCCTCCCTTGCTTGAAGCTCAAAATCCTTATATTCATAGGTTTACTAAGGATGATCAGGACTTGTCACCAAGATTTGCCCATTTATAGTAACAATTTGCACTTCAGGCAATGATTTTGTCTGATCCCTGCCTGAAAGCTTTGGTCTGGGAGAAATGCCTAAAATATACCTGTGATATTAAGGTTAAGGTTGCTAGTATAGGACAAAAAAGGGACTTGAGAAAGGGATACGACAAACTCCAGTTTATCCATGAAGGGTAGAGTACATAGAAACCACTTACATCGTTGTCAAAAGTAACATACCGTATATACTTGAGAATAAGCTGAGTTTTTCAGTCTAAAAATGTGCTGAAAAAGCTCCTCCTCTGCTTATACTCGGGTCAAGATTTATCACAGGAGGCTCCAACATGTTTCCTCACCCCTCTAACACTAGCTCCAGCTAGTGTTATATGTTAGAAGCGGTTATATGTGGTGCTAGGTCAGCCTAGAGCGNCAAGAGACCTAGAATCGGCCCTGTGTATATGTATGTGTGAGAACTGCCTGATGTAAAAGCTGTTGTCATGTGAATGATCCTGTGACTTGATGGTAAAGGGCCTCAAAAAGTTAAGCAGGCCATACACTGTAAGATAAATCGTCCAATCTAAAGATTGTATGAAAACTGAACCAATGTGTCTTTTCCAAACGATTTTTTGTTTAAAAAAAATCTTTTGGTTTATGCTTTTAAAGTNGGTCTCAATGGCAGGATTATTGTAAGTGCCTATACACTGTATGATTTTTTACCTAAAAAAACTATTTAAGATTAAACAGACCAAAAATTAAAAAATCCCTTCAAAACAATTTTTGAACAATATCAGCCGATCGAAAAAAAAAACGTTCACATACTCTGAGCGATTTTTCGGCAAAATCTTATAGTGTATGGCACGCTTACCATAATTTTTATCATAATTAAGCATATAAAACAGATGGGAGATTCTTGAAGGAAGCATATGGTTATTTTTCACAAGTCTAGTCTCACCTCAGCTAAACCTAGGTGACTAACTGGCTCTGCAGGAGGTGGAGGAGACCAGAAACGCATTACAGAGGTTGCTTTTTTTATACCTTCAACCATCCACAGGGCAGATTCCAACTGCAGCTGTACAATATTACCATCCAGCCAATGGGGTTTAGCTGAGACTATCCCGCAGTAAAACTAGACTTGTGCTCGGTACGAGAGGTTCTTATTGATTTATTTTGTACTTTAATTTATCTATTGAATTTTTGCTCTGTTTATGCTGATCTATATATTATGCTGTTTTNTGATTAATTATGTTCTTGCTTGTTTTTACTTATTCACTATTATACATGCTTTAAACTTTAATTTTTATAATAAATATGTTCATTTGAAGCATATTTAGTAAGGACCCCCTTAATACTAGTATAGGATATAGCCTTTGTGTATTCAGTGTCTATAGTAGGTCACTCTGCTAATTTTTATTTGTAGAATAATTTCTTCATTCCCTTTGAAAAAATGCAGACAAAAGTTATGTTTTATAAAAAATAATTATAAAGTATAAGTAGTACAAATAATTTCATATGACTATAAATAAACCCTGTATGTAGAAGAGCAGAAAAAAAATTCTATCAGTATTTTATGATGGCTTGAAGTAAACTACTTTGTTAGCAGTGTCAACATACTACTAGTGCAACCGCATACTTGACATTTACAAGCTTGTTTTATATNGCTAGTAGCATATCCTAGTGTAAACTCTTTTGAAGTTACAATGACTTCTACATTTTATTATTTACTATGAAAGCCATCAAAGCTTCAAACGCAAGATAATTGCCCATATTATGTATTTTTGAATGAGGAAATAAAAGGGCATACAATAATAACTATTGCTGCTTCAAAAAAAATCAATTATGCAGGACTGCAGGTGTTTTNAACTAGGTACCTTGTTTTGAGTAAAGAATAAAGTTAATGCTTAAAATGTAAGTAAGACATTTATGTTTTAGGTTTTAGCTTTTAGAATTCTTGCTAAACTATTTTCCTGTTATGTATCTTTATAGGACTAAATTAACAATTTACCTACTAGGTTAATAAATAGACTTCCAATGCATTTATCTTATCCTAGCATTCCTCTTTTTGTTTTAATGAACCAGTATACATGTCTTTTAAGTGCCAGCANTTTCATATTCAGGTAGACAGGGCATGTTGGACTCAATAGTGATGTGATAACCGATCTATGAATATGTTTAAATATTTGAGAGGAACTCCATTCTGCTAACAATAGTCATTTAACTTCCCAAATTTAAATCAGTTGGCTTAGTCTTAAATCTAGTTATCCCCTGGTGCCCTCATAAATCTGGTCTGTAAAAGTATCAACAAATATCAGTTATAACAATAATAAAAAATTATAATTCATAACAAAATAAATACAAATATACGATGGTCAGAGAAGATGGCAATGCAGATGAAATATAACTGATGTCAATGAGGTGGGTGCATCCTTTGCAACCCCACTTTAATGGAACCTTACCACAGTATCCAAGACATATGACATACAGTATATTCTAAAAACCTACTGAACCAACATGAAGGTTAAGGAAAAAGGCCTTCTTAACGCACCACTGATGAACTTGCTTTCTTGCCTTCATGTAGCCTTCATATGAGACATGCATGCTAATATTTGGGATAATCCAACCCTCCAAACATAGGAAGAAATTATGTACCACACAANTGAGTTGTCCTCAACACAAAATGCCAGTGTTGGCCAACTGGAAGTCATAAGATTTAGCATTAGCCAAAATGAAATGGAAAATGTGAAACATATATATAAAAATGTTCATTTGGTTCCCAGCGAAGACATCTTGGCAACAAAAGATGCCTGTCATCAAAGAGCTGAAGTGGAGAGACGAGAGCTTCATGCAGTCCTAGCATTTACAGGTAAGCTTTCTTTCCTTTTTTTGTCTTTTTTTTTATTTATTCCTTGCTAGAGACCCCTTTCCCCATGCAAGCCCTGCCGAAAAATAATTTTGTGAAAAAAAGTACAAAACCACTGGGCCCGCCCCTTGGCCGGCTGAGACCGTCCCTTGGCACTGCTGGGGCCGCCCCTTGGCGCTGCTGGGACCGCCCCTTGGCCCTGCCCTTGGCTTTTTACTTTTATCACTGAAATGATTTTTCAACAGTAGGCAACCCTGAGTTAGATAAGAAAGTGCATTAAATTAATATTTTTTAAGTTTTTAATGAAAAAGCATGTCTTTTTTTCAAGAGGNTTTGACAGCCCAAAATAACCTGGTGTCCAGTAATGAGTAACTCTAAGAGCTGCATAAGGTTTTTCTTTTGATGCTTGATACACCTCACTGAAGCTATGATAAACACACACATCATGAAGTGTTGCTTTTCCTTCTGTGGGAAAAGCCATTCAGATGAACTGGACCCTCTAGTACATGTGACGTAAATGTGTCAAACTAATTGTGAAAGAATGTCATTATGGCAGGTGGATCTGATTATTGTGGTTTGTAGAAGGATTACATTTTACAATGTGGCAGACTCTTTATGCTGGGTTGAGCAATTTGGCATACATTGAATTCAGCCTATTTTCGAGTGATTGCTTTGTATTTTAACATAACAAATGCTGANGTCCACCAGTAATACTGGACTATTTTTTTCCTGTTTCAGAAAAATTAGTTTTGAACGAGACAGTCACAGGATTCTACACTAAGCCGTTTTGTGTATTACAGNAACGTAAAAAAAAATTACAAAAATAATTGCTAAAATTCAATGGGAAATTTCCTTCTCAATGGTAGACAAATAAAAAGAAATGTTTTTTGATATAATTGTAAAGCTGCCCATACACTATAAGATAAATTGTTCCAATCGGAAGATTTTTCAAGAATGGGCAAAACCATGTTGAATTTCAGGGGAGGTAAAATAGATGTTATTGTTTGCATANTGGCTTTATTTTGGCATTTTGCACACAGATGCTGATCCATGTTACTTTTTCACTGTTATTAGACTTGGCTGGGACCTGATTCAAAGCAGTTCAGGGCTCAAAGTGGGCTGGTATATGCTGGTATGCCATACCTTCTCCTGATAAGCCCTGCCCCTTGTTAATCCTGTCCCCTCCGGACAGGAGGTGGATCTTTTAGTACTAAAATCTTTGGTCTGGAGGGGCGGGGCTTATGCTAGGGGCAGGGGTTAGGGCCATACCGCCATCTTGAATTGATCACTTCGAGCCCTGAAAAAGTTTAATAACAATGATTATCTTATATATATATTTATAACTGTGTGTTTTCTGACCTTTTTGTGAAGTGCTTTGTTTGTATCAGTTTTCCTATACTGAATT